>PQFF01000443.1:54678-81895 GCA_003547095.1 Diversispora epigaea
CTTATTACAGTTTTTAATATTTACTTATAGATTAAAAAGTTTTATATGTAGCAACGATCGACAATTATTTTCGATCGTAAATTTTGACGATCAAACCTATTTCACCCGGTTTATACCCCAAACCGGATGAAACCGGGTGAAATCGGGTGAAAAAAAATTTTTAGAAAATCATCCAGGTTTATCTGGATATCTGATTTTAAGGTCATTCGGATATCCGGATTATACATGTTCCCAAAATTGATTTTGGATTTTTGAGGTATTTCGACTTTTTGAGATTTATGCAGAATCCATTCTATATATGGAAGTAAAAAAAGTATCCAGTTATGTGTATCTTCAATCAAAGAATAAATCTAGGTGGTCAAAAAATTTCGGGTTTTAAATAAAATAATTTCGTCTTCTATGAAAAACTATTTCGACTTTTTTCCCCAAAATTGCAATTTCGGGGCCCCAAAATAATTTTGCGTGCAAGTATAATCCGGATGACTTATTGGGACACGGTTCCAAGCCCTACTTTAAATAAAGTTACTAAAATATAAAAAGATAATAAATAAATTAATTTAAATTTAAAGATTATTAAACTTATTCGATTTTGAAAACCACCTTTAAATCTTAGTTGAGCCTCTAAGTAAAAGTATTTTGTACATAAAGATATAATTAAAATAATTAAAATTGAATTTTCGTACGATTTTAGCAAATATTTATGAATAAAATCGTATTATTAAAAAAAACTTGTGAATTAATAAGTTTATGAGCTTTCATAAAACTTGCAAACCTACTATAAGACTCATAAACCTGTTATGAAGCTCGCGAGCTTGTTATGAAGCTCGCGAGCCTACTATAAGGTTCACAAGCTTGCTTGAGCCTTATGAATCAAGCTTTAGTTGAGTTTGATTCATGAGCTTATAAGCCTATAATATCAGGCTTGGCTTGACTTGCTAGGTTCACGAGCCTTAAGACTTTTGAGGAGCTTTAGTTAGATGTTATACATAATAAATATTAAATTATTTTATTTATTTAACATATTGACAGTACGAATATTTACATGTATATTTATGACTATTAATATTTATGTATATATACTTTCATATATTTATTAGCATATAAGTTATATTGCAAAACCCATTCACATTGTACAAACTAACCTATAATATAAACCTAAATAATAATAATAGAATAAAAATAAAAAAAAAGAATAATAAACAATAAATAATAATAAATAAAAAAAGAATAAAGTAATAATGTGAAACTAATTTATATTATACAAGTCTATATATTAAAAATGAAAAAAAAAATAAGTAAAATATAATAATAATAATAATAATAACAACAACAATAATAATAATAATAAAAATAATAAATATTTAATATATGTTTCTACAAGCTTAGGTATAAATAACCTTATGCTTAGACTCCAAGTCCTTGTAAATTAAGGTATAAAGGTATTTACCTGATACTCAGATAGTATTAAACTATTTTCTAAGATCGCACTTAGAAATAATTTTACTATTTTTGACAAGTGAGTAGCTAGTTTATATTAATACTATAATTTAATTTAGCGATAATTTAGATTATAGGTTTGTAAAGTTTAATTAATAAACTAAGTTGCATAATTATAACATTTTAAAAAAAAAATATATATATATTTTTGCAAGCTCATGAAACTTACCGTATTGTTCCTGCGGGTTCACGAAACCCATTTCGACTTGTCACTACAGTTTTTACTGGTCGAATGAAAAAAAATAAAACAGTTTTATCATGAATAAAATTCTGATTAATAGTTAAATTTGCTAAGATTTATTAAGTATAGGCAGTTAATTTTTTTTGATTTATAAATAGAAATTTCTAATTTATGAATTTTCACAAATGGAATATTCGATTTATGCATATTTGTGTTATCAATAAGATTCTGATTTTTGTTTATTCAACCAGTATTTATTATTATTATTATTATTTATTCTCACGATTTTTGCTTTTACGATTTTATTATTATATTCTTTGCTAAAATTGACGGTTTTAAGAAATATCGTCTCGATAACGAAAAGATATCGCCTAGATATCGCCAAAATATCCCTGAGATATCTTAAAATTTTTATATCAAAAAGATATTGTAAAAATAATATTTGGGATAGTTTTTGATATAATAAAATATTATCTTGATATCTCAAAATAATAGCAAACTGATATTTTAAGAATATCCATTTAATATCATTTTGACATAATAAATTATCAAAATTATATTATTAAATTATAAATCCAATATCGTTGTGATATATTTTAATTAATAAATTTTATTATCTAAAAAATATTGATTTGACATTTAATAAATATCAAATTGACATTTATGCGATAATATTTTTTAATCAAAAATTATTCTTACAAAATGTCCCAGAAATATCTTTAAAATATCAATTTGATATTTAATAAATATCAAATTGATATTTATATGATATAATTTTTTAATTAAAAATCATTTTTACAAAATATCATAGAGATATCTTTAAAATATGATTTAACATTTAATAAATATCGATTTGATATCTATGCAATATAAATTTTTAATTAAAAATTATTTTCACAAAATATCATAAAGATATCTAACAATATCAATTTGACATTTAATAAATATTAATTTGATATATATTCGATATAATTTTTAATTAATTATTTTTAATCAAAAATTATCTTTACAAAATATTGATTCGACATTTAATAAATATCGATTTGATATCTATGCAATATAAATTTTTAATTAAAAATTATTTTCACAAAATATCATAAAGATATCTAAAAATATCAATTTGACATTTAATAAATATCTATTTGACATTTATGTTATATAATTTTTTAATCAAAAATTATCTTTACAAAATATTGATTCGACATTTAATAAATATTAATTTGATATTTATTCGATATAATTTTTAATTAATTATTTTTAATCAAAAATCATTATAAAATATTGCAAAAATCAAAATTTATTACAAAATATAATCAAGATATTTCAAATATTTACAAATATTGTCAATATATACAAAATATTATAGAGATATCATAAATGTCAAATTGAATTTTTTGATCTAAATATCTTTTAATTTCTATTATATATATAAACCGTACATGTAATTAAAACTATTGAATTTAGTCTGAATTATTTATTAAATATTTTTATTATATACATGTATTAATTAAAATTTAATTATATTTGTCATTAGTAACTTTCAATAACAGTTAAGAAAAGTTTCAAAAGATCAAAACCATTTCAACTTACTTATTAAATATTTTTACTATATATATAATACTGATTAAAATTCAATTATATTTGTTAGTAGAAAATAACTTCTAATAATAATTAAAAAAATGTTTCAAAAGACTATTTACAATTCAAGAATACATCCATTACGAAAATTAATATACAGATTGATTAAAGAATAATATCTTAAGAATTACTATTTGTAATAGAAAAAAAAATTTAAATATTATTAGTAAATAGAAATACAATAGAAAGAAAAGGCCCACAATGAGCACTACTTTCTTTCATATTAAACTAAATTTCTTTTATATTAGATTAAGATGATAAAGGCCCGCAATGAGCACCACTTTATTAAAATTAAATTATAATATTTTTATTATACAGTATAGTCTGAATCACTATTGTCAGCTTCACTATTATTAACATCTTTTTCATTATTATTAAAGTTATTAACAGAGAAAGAGGGATCAGGAAGAGAGTTTAAAGGGTTGGACCTGTCCCAGGAAGAGTTTTCTGACCAGGTAGGCGAGTGGTTAGAGGAAGATAAAGTAGAAACCCTATAAATATTAAATTAAAATATTATTTTATTTATTTAAAAATATTATTTTTTTTTATTTTATATAACTTTAACAATCACCAAAAAAAGATATACAAACCATCGAGGAGGTCTAGGAAGGATTGAATATGGCATCTGATGAATACGAAACTCTTGACGAAAGATATTAATTACCTGGCTAAGATAATCTATTTCATATTCATAGAGTTGAAATCTTTGTATATAGGTTTTAACAGGATCTCGCAAATATTGTGCCCACTCTTGTATAATATTTCTTCGTAAAAGAGAGCATTCCCATTCAAGTTCATTGCGTTCCATTTCAAATTTATGACGTTCCCTCCTAACACTATTTAATCTTTCTTCCAAAGTTTGTAAATTCATACGAAGTTTCTTAACTTCTGCCTCAAGAACAGAACAATTAACAACACGACGACCTAGATCACGAATCTTCTCTTGAAGAAACATAATAACGCCAACAACAGGGTTTTGATGGTTTATAGCACAAATAGTTCTATTAACTCTTGGCATATTTAAGTTGACAAAAAAGAAGATAAACAGTATTTTTGAATTAATGATCCTTTAAATAAAATTATTTATTTGTTTATTTGTTTATCTATTTATTTATTTATTTGTTTATTTGTTACATCACATTATGTTATTTATATATCATTTTATGTCGCGTTATTATATTGATTAATTTACAGTCAGACCTCTCTATAGTCACATCTTCGGGATACAAAAAACTGTGACTATATAAAAATGTGACAATTATAGAGGTTTTTTATATAGTATTAATAGGTATTGGTTTTATAAAAGGTGTGACTATAAATTTTTGTGACTATATGGGAGGTGACTATAGAGAGGTCTGATTGTATATCATATTATTATATACATTATGTCCAGTGCTCAAAATTCAAATTTTAAATTGTGTAGAAGCTTTTTTTTATGTATAATTTTTATACTTGTACGCAAAATTATTTTGGGACCCCGAAATTGCAATTTTGGAGAAAAAAGTCGAAATAGTTTTTCATAGAAGACGAAATTATTTTACTTAAAACCCGAAATTTTTTGACCACCCAAATTTATTCTTTGATTGAAGATACACATAACTGGGTACTTTTTTTACTTCCATATATAGGGGTAGGCTAAAGTGGAGTTAACACGTGAAATCAGTCCAATTAAATTTCAAGATTGACAAAATTAACCAATCTAATTACAAGATCATGTGTAACTTACAAAATTCAAAACAAGCGAAACAAGCAAAAAAATGAAGATTTTTGTAAATAACTCAAACTTTTACTATGATAACCTGCTTTCTACCACTAAGTAAAAATGCTTAGCATGAAATTTTACATATAAAGATATTAACCAATCATTAATAACTTAATTAATAAAATTTTAATATAATTTGATGATTCACGTGTTAACTCCGCTTTAGCCATCCCCCATATATAGAATGGATTCTGCATAAATCTCAAAAAGTCGAAATACCTCAAAAATCCAAAATCAATTTTGGGAACATGTATAATAATTTTCAAATAAATACTTTGTATATTGAATTTCAAACATTGTTCATGTCATTTATATACTGTGAATTCAATTATATATTATGTTTGTCTGAGATATCTATTGAATAAACATTATTTTAATTAAATCTTTATTTGTAACTTATATAAATCGCAAATGTATTTGATACTACGTCAATAAAATATACTTTTATTATGTAAAAAATATAATGTATAATTGTAATAAGATGTAATAAAAAATATATTTTATACAAAATAATCAAGGTCAAATTCATATGCATAATTTTTTCCCGAAACAGAATTAAATTTTAGATTTTTAGTAATATAATCTAAATTTTTAACTTCTAATGATGCATTTGACTTTTGACCATCTTTTAGTTTATTTATTATGTGAATCTTTACTACTGCTTAATATAATTCTAATAATTTTTTCATTCCTTCTTCATTATTTTGTGATAAACGAGCATATTTTAAGTGGGAATTAAATACTAGTTTTATACTATCTTTTGTAACTAATTTTTCTATAGTGTTGACATTCACATTTGATACTTCTCTCCATCTAAGATTTTTAAAATTAATTATAAATTAATTATATATTTAACTTAATTATTAAAAATTTTAAAATTAATTATAAAATTTAATTTTATCTTTCCCCTTCAATAATTTCTTTTGCAGATGTTAAAGCAAATGTATTAAGCTTATCATGATCACTATTAATCATACTACTAAATTTTTCTATTATTGATCTTGCAACTGATGAATGCATATCAATTCCAGGTCGAATTCGTCTAATTATTTCTTCTTTAAGTCCTTTTGGACAGATGCGAGTACGAAGAAAAAGTAATTTTGATTGTTCTCGCAAAAGTGACAACTAAATAAATATAAAAATATTAAATAAATATTTGAAAATATAATAAATATAATTATAAATATTGAAATATTTAATATTTACTTCACTAGGTGATATAACAGGTGATGTTGATACAGGAGCTGATGATGTTGATACGGAAGTATATGATATAGATGACATATTATTGCCTTCAAATATCTTATTTGCCAAGTTTAATATATGTGGCCTTGAAGCCACAAAATATGCAAGTTCAGATATAGAGATTTTTTCTAGTACTGATAAATTAGGACTGCATAAATGTAAAATTTAGTATAATACATAATAAATTAATAAATAAAAATTAATTATTTAAAAAAATTAAAAAATATTTACATAATTTGATTATCATTATTCTGGTCATCGTTATCATATTCGATGTATTCATTACGTTCATATTCATTATTTTCATTAAGTTCATTATGTTCGTCATGTTGATTTTGATTATTATAATCATAATTTTCTGAGAAATTATCATAATTAACTTCAAGGTCAGCTTCTGCTTCTTTTGAACTAAATAAATGGCTTCTACTATTAATAGGTGACTGTAAAGTAGTAAAATTTTTATTTTTTTTATTAGCTGAGAGAGCTAGATGGGATTGTTCAACCTCATCTTCATAATTGTGACTTTTGTTTTTTTTAGATGAAGAAGTTAGATAGGATTGTTCTTTATCTTCATAAATGGGACTTGGGTTCTTGTTCTTATTTGATCGCGTACGTACTAAAAAAATTTTTATTAATATATATAATAAAATAAATAATTGAATAATAAATTAATTAAATAATAATATTTATATATTTTACCTTTATTATTTTTATTCATATTGGATTGTTCTTTATCTTCATAAATGAGACTTGGGTTCTTGTTTTTATTTGATCTTGTACGTACTAAAAAAGTTTTTATTAATATATTTAATAGAATAAATAACTGAATAATAAATTAATTAAATAATAATATTTATAAATTTTACCTTTATTATTTTCACTTATACTTATTAAAGTAAAAGATTTCAATTTTTTTAAAGATTTATTAATTATTTTTTCAAAGTGATTTTATAAAGTTATAAAAAAATAAAGATTGTTAACGTGTTGTTGACCGTGTTTTACCTTCCAAATAAAAGACGGAAACAGACAACTATTAGCAGAGATTAATTTGTATAAGACACACAGCACTATACTTAATTTACTAAAGCTGAAGGATTTATACTATTATTAAAGTATAATTGGAAAGGAATTAAGGTATTGTGGAATTAAGGCGAAAGAAGCAGGGTGAGGTTTTATAAGGGTAAACACTAAGTTTAACAATAATTCACTAAGAATTCAAGCCCAGAACACTAAGCAAGACTAATTTATACCAGATAACGAGTTCACACAGCAAGTTATCTAATTTAACGACAAATACTGAGATCACTAAGTAGGGTATTTAAAAGAATTTCACTAAGAAACTATAAACTAATTATTAAGATCACAAAGCAGAATAATAGTTTATAATAAAGAATAATACTCAGATCACACAGCAAAGTATTATTATAAAGGTTTTTACGAAGAATTAAATAATAATTCATCAAGAAATATATTATTTAATTAAACTATAAATTTATTATTGAGTTAATGGACCTTTCTAACCAACTAACTGAGGATTAAGAGAAGAGAAATTCAATCCTTTATATACATAATAGATTACGCTATTGATTACACTGTACTCTACACTATTCACTACGCTGTACTATACACTATACCTGCCACCCAAATTCAAAATCCAAATGCCAAAATCCCAAATGCTGAAATCCCAAATCCCAAATCCCAAATTATAATTANGCAGGGTGAGGTTTTATAAGGGTAAACACTAAGTTTAACAATAATTCACTAAGAATTCAAGCCCAGAACACTAAGCAAGACTAATTTATACCAGATAACGAGTTCACACAGCAAGTTATCTAATTTAACGACAAATACTGAGATCACTAAGTAGGGTATTTAAAAGAATTTCACTAAGAAACTATAAACTAATTATTAAGATCACAAAGCAGAATAATAGTTTATAATAAAGAATAATACTCAGATCACACAGCAAAGTATTATTATAAAGGTTTTTACGAAGAATTAAATAATAATTCATCAAGAAATATATTATTTAATTAAACTATAAATTTATTATTGAGTTAATGGACCTTTCTAACCAACTAACTATACGTGTTGCCCAAATCCCAAATAATTTGGGATTTGGGACGCCAAAATGCACAAATTACTAGTATTTGGGATTTGGGATTCGGGATTTCGGCAAAAAATACTAATTATAATTTGGGATTTGGGATTTGGGATTTCGGCATTTGGGATTTCGGCATTTGGATTTTGAATTTGGGTGGCAGGTATACAACTAACTGAGGATTAAGAGAAGAGAAATTCAATCCTTTATATACATAATAAATTACACTATTGATTACACTGTACTCTACACTATTCACTACGCTGTACTATACACTATTGATTACGCTAATGTATACGCTATTAATTACGCTATCTATTACGCTGTCTATTACGCTGTATTCTACACTATTGATCTACAGTCGTAATACATATTTGTTGCACTAATTTTTAAGTGATTTACATTAATATTTATAAATATAGAAATAATATACTAATAGTTAATAAATAGTAATAATAAATAAATAATAATAAGTAATAAATAATAAAAATAAATTTAATAATAAAATATAAACTACTACAGCTAACAATTCTCCCCAACTTAATTATAAAGTTCCACTTATAATTATTCAAAAATTTGTTCTAGATTGTTCTCAAACAATTTAGAACTTTGTATATCGAATAATATTTGATCATAATATTATTTTCATGCACGCCTTGTTTCTATTTTTGAACAACAAAGGGAAAATATTATGGCGTAAATCGATTTTGGTTTATTATTCTGATCTATACAAGTTTTGAGCCAATTTTATATATCATGTGTATGTATGTTATTGTCACCTCGTGTTTTCCATATGTTTTGTGATAGACTTTTAGAATTTTCTCATGCTTTCCACGTTTTTTTTTTAAAAATACATTTTCTTATTGTATTCAAATTTGTCTAAATACAAATTTCTTTGTTTTTATTTTTCCCACCAATATTTTTCAAATTCGAGAATTTTCCCACTGAAAAATTTTTACACATTTATTTAAGAAGATATTATTTTGAGATCTGGTTCGTTAATTTTTTCCATTGCTTCAATCTACTTTTTGTTATTTGTAAGTCAAACTTACTTAGTATTTTCTGGTATTCTCCTTTAGAGTAATTTATGGAAATATTGTTACTTTTTGCCAAGCTGGTGGATGGAGTTAACATGAGTGACCCAGCTTCCCTTAATGAAAAGGAGATATTAAAAGACTTTGCACTTGATGTTATGT
Source organism: Diversispora epigaea (assembly GCA_003547095.1). Taxonomy (NCBI): domain Eukaryota; kingdom Fungi; phylum Glomeromycota; class Glomeromycetes; order Diversisporales; family Diversisporaceae; genus Diversispora; species Diversispora epigaea. The sequence goes on from PQFF01000443.1 coordinate 64,299, forward strand.
CGTTGAAAGCTCGTTGTGGCCTCTTTTACTTTTTGAAAACGTTCCTGCATAACCTCATATGTTCTTGAAGGAAAATACTAAATTGTAATTTATTTATCTTTTAAATTACTTTAGTTATAACAATGCCTAGGACCAATTGTTTTACTCGTGCGTGCCAACATTCAAATATTATCGTAGGAGGAATTATGATTCTTCAAGAAACAGCTAAATTCCTTCGTCGTCGTCTCCTTAACTGTCGTTGTTCTGAGCTAGAAGCAGAGTTATCATCTGTACAAGAAGAACTTATTATTCTTCAAGCTTTATATACTGACTATCAAGTTACCAATGAACAAAGGATAGAACAACTTCAAAGAGAAGTTCGTAACTTAAGAAGAAATTGTAATGATATACGAGTAACTTTCATTTTACTCTTACAAATATTTGCACTTTTCTTAAAAAGAAATACTAATATTCTTTTTTAGAATCGTAATTTTTCACTAGCTCAGGAAACAGAAAATTTTCGTAATACTAATACTCGTCTCTTCCAAGAAAATATTCGTCTTCGGGATTCTCTTCAACATTTTCGTAGTTTAGTGCGTCGCTTTCGAATAGAAACTTCAGATCAGATTATTTGCCATGCCCATGAAAATATTAGAAATCGTCAACAATAAAGATATATTTTTTTGAATTATTAACTTTAATACTCTAGTGCTGTGTTACTCTGTGGGTCGGTCTAGAGTCAAATAAAAGAGATGTTGCTCTGTGGGTCCTCTTTTATTTTCATATTTGTATTTATATCCTTACTAATTTTTCAATCTTTTAAGTCAATTTGTAGGAAATGCGTCGTAAACCTTCCACCATTATTTCCATTATTATTTTCCATCAGACTTCTATTCAATATGTTACTGTCCCATCTATTTGTTTTATGAAATGTCTATTGTTAAAATGACTACTTTAATTAATAACTATAAAGGGATAATTATTAAATGTATTATTGTAATATATAAACTATATATAATAAAATATGTGTAAAAAAAATAATTAAAAATTAAACTATGTTTTTATAATGTTCTAATAATTTGTTAAATAAATTCATTATATTCTGAATCCATTACACATCATAATATTTGTTATCACATTTTCCTCTCTTTTTCTAATATTAATTTTCATAACATCAATATCTATTCTATTAATAATATAAGGTAGTGGTATAAAGACATGCCAGATATTATTACTATTAAGCTTTTTCATCAATGTTGACTTATTCTTGTCTCTCTAAACTTTTGCCTCCTCTTAGGTCTTACTCAAGTTTAGCAAAGACTCATTCTTGTCATTATTAATCTACTATTGCTTCTCTCTTAAGAAATATACTGATTTACTATTACTAATATTAAAAAGATTATAGATAAAATAACTTCTAAAATCACGTGTCAAAATACTATTAATGTAAATGTGATTGAATTTAAATTAATTATAACAAGAACTATAATTATTAATGAATATTAAATATTCATATTTCTACTATTGTATTTCATTAACAATTTCTATTACCATTAAAATATAATAAATGAATATAATTAAATTGTCTATAAGAAATTAATATTATATTTTTTTAACCATTATCTTTGCCTAGTCGTACTAGTAACATTGATTCCACGATGGGCATCACATGGAGGTTAAATTAAAATTACTAAAGGGTAACTATTACTAAATCAAAAGATATAGATTTATATAGAACTTCTTGAAACTATTTTAAACTATTTTAAATTTCATACGGAATTCCTTTTACCAAATCTTCACTAAGATTTTACTAAAACTAATTAAGAACTAATCTCAAGGGGTATACTATTCCTATTATACTGTACTACAATATCAAAATTTTGCTAGGGATTAATTGGATCTCACAGTCACTACCAAATTGTTGACCGTGTTTTACCTTCCAAATAAAAGACGGAAACAGACAACTATTAGTAGGGATTAATTTGTATAAGACACACAGCACTATACTTAATTTACTAAAGCTGAAGGATTTATACTATTATTAAAGTATAATTGGAAAGGAATTAAGGTATTGCGGAATTAAGGCGAAAGAGGCAGGGTGAGGTTTTATAAGGGTAAACACTAAGTTTAACAATAATTCACTAAGAATTCAAGCCCAGAACACTAAGCAAGGCTAATTTATACCAGATAACGAGTTCACACAGCAAGTTATCTAATTTAATGACAAATACTGAGATCACTAAGCAGGGTATTTAAAAGAATTTCACTAAGAAACTATAAACTAATTATTAAGATCACAAAGCAGAATAATAGTTTATAATAAAGAATAATACTCAGATCACACAGCAAAGTATTATTATAAAGGTTTTTACGAAGAATTAAATAATAATTCATCAAGAAATATATTATTTAATTAAACTATAANAAATTTCATACGGAATTCCTTTTACCAAATCTTCACTAAGATTTTACTAAAACTAATTAAGAACTAATCTCAAGGGGTATACTATTCCTATTATACTGTACTACAATATCAAAATTTTGCTAGGGATTAATTGGATCTCACAGTCACTACCAAATTGTTGACCGTGTTTTACCTTCCAAATAAAAGACGGAAACAGACAACTATTAGTAGGGATTAATTTGTATAAGACACACAGCACTATACTTAATTTACTAAAGCTGAAGGATTTATACTATTATTAAAGTATAATTGGAAAGGAATTAAGGTATTGCGGAATTAAGGCGAAAGAGGCAGGGTGAGGTTTTATAAGGGTAAACACTAAGTTTAACAATAATTCACTAAGAATTCAAGCCCAGAACACTAAGCAAGGCTAATTTATACCAGATAACGAGTTCACACAGCAAGTTATCTAATTTAATGACAAATACTGAGATCACTAAGCAGGGTATTTAAAAGAATTTCACTAAGAAACTATAAACTAATTATTAAGATCACAAAGCAGAATAATAGTTTATAATAAAGAATAATACTCAGATCACACAGCAAAGTATTATTATAAAGGTTTTTACGAAGAATTAAATAATAATTCATCAAGAAATATATTATTTAATTAAACTATAAGTTTATTATTGAGTTAATGGACCTTTCTAACCAACTAACTGAGGATTAAGAGAAGAGAAATTCAATCCTTTATATACATAATAGATTACGCTATTGATTACACTGTACTCTACACTATTCACTACGCTGTACTATACACTATACCTGCCACCCAAATTCAAAATCCAAATGCCAAAATCCCAAATGCTGAAATCCCAAATCCCAAATCCCAAATTATAATTAATATCTTTTGCCGAAATCCCAAATCCCAAATCCCAAATACTAGTAATTTGTGCATTTTGGCGTCCCAAATCCCAAATTATTTGGGATTTGGGCAACACGTATACTATACACTATTGATTACGCTAATGTATACGCTATTAATTACGCTATCTATTACGTTGTCTATTACGCTGTACTCTACACTATTAATCTACAGTTGTAATACATATTTGTTGCACTAATTTCTAAGTGATTTACATTAATATTTATAAATATAGAAATAATATACTAATAGTTAATAAATATTAATAATAAATAAATAATAATAAGTAATAAATAATAAAAATAAATTTAATAATAAAATATAAACTACTACAGCTAACAGCGTCAAATCGCGTCAAATCGCGTCAAATTGTGTCAAATTGCGTCATTATCTCCTCATCCTGATTTGGTATTAATTATCGTGTTATTTGTTTATAAAGGTTACATTTATTGTGTTAAAGCTTTTTTTTTTAATGATTTCAAAATATCTTCCCTTGGAGTAAGTTATATTATTATTAATAAAAATAATTTTGAAAAATATTAACTAGAATTTGTAGGATATTTGTTTAGAAAGGTTAAAAGTCCTTTTCTTAACTCGTCGTGTACCTGATGACGATAATTTTAAAAAATTATTAAAAAAGATTTATGGGAACATAAAAAATGAGGATCTTAGTGATCATTTGATAGTCGCTCATAAAAAATTTAATGGATTTAGGTATAAATTTAAAAAAGAGGTGATAAATCTTTCAAAGGAGTTCTTGAAAGAGTAAATATTAATAAAATAGTCAATAATATGAATATTATTGTAATAAACAAAAATAATTATAAAATAAATTTTAGATCTACATTATTAGAAGAATTTGTAAATATAAATTGGAAGAAACCATTAAAGAGATATTTAAAATGTATTCAAATATCAAAATTGACCTCAAATAATATTAAACAATTAAAGTTTTTTATTTTTAAATGTATTGAAATTTGTAATAATAATATTATTATTATAAAAGATATAAAAAATTTAGATTATATAACAATAAATGAAAATTTTATTCCAAGATAAAAAAAATGTTATTTCTTTTTTTTAATTTCTTTTCTAATCTCTTTAATAATTTCCATTCCAATTTACCTTTTAATTTATTTTTTAATTTACCTTCTAATTCACCTTTTAATTCATCTTCTAATTCACCTTCTGGTTCGTCTTCTAATTCACCTTCTGTTTTTCCTTTTGTTTTTTCTTTTTTGTATTTTTTTTTATTTTCAGGTTATCATCTAATAGTTCAATTCTATAGTTATATCTTCAAATTAATTTCAACTTATTTAAGATATTTATTGAGTTATAATACTTGATAATATCATCAGTAGTATACTTCCCTTGGTAAAAATCAAATATTATTTGTTTTAATACTGGAGCAAATCGGTTTAAAATATATTACAAACTCTTTTATTATATATATATATATGTTTTATTCCCCCAAATAAAAACAAGATGCTTAATTTATTTGCTAATAAATTATACAATAAATTTAAAATAATTATGAATTTAAATAATACTCACTCACTGTGATTCAATTGCATGGTAATTAATTAAAGTATTATTCGATGTTAGATTAGCTTGAAATTTCAATCTAAATAATTATGAATTTAAATAATACTCATTCACTATGATTCAATTGCATGATAATTAATTAAAAAAGTATTATTAAATATTAAATTAACTTGAAATTTCAATCTAAATAATTATGAATTTAAATAATACTTACCCCCTGTAATTCAATTGCATGATAATCAATTAAAAAAGTATTATTAGATATTTGAAATTTCGATCTAAATAATTATGAATTTAAATAATACTCACGTCCTGTGATTCAATTGTATGATAATTGATTAAAGAAATATTATTAGATATTAAATTAGCTTGAAACTTTGATTCAAATAATTTCGATCTAAATAATTATGAATTTAAATAATACTCACAATCTGTAATATAATAATTAATTAAAGAAATATTATTAGATATTAAATTAGCTTGAAATTTCGATCCAAATAATTATAAATTTAAATAATACTCACGTCCTGTGATTCAATTGCATGATAATTAATTAAAGAAGTATTATTAGATATTAAATTAGCTTGAAATTTTGATCTAAATAATTATGATTTAAATAATACTCACAATCTGTAATATGATAATTAAAGAAGTATTATTAGATATTAAATTAGCTTGAAATTTCGATTTAAATAATTATAAATTTAAATAATACTCACAATCTGTAATATAATAATTAATTAAAGAAATATTATTAGATATTAAATTAGCTTGAAATTTCGATCCAAATAATTATAAATTTAAATAATACTCACGTCCTGTGATTCAATTGCACGATAATTAATTAAAGAAGTATTATTAGATATTAAATTAGCTTGAAATTTTAATCTAAATAATTATCAATTTAAATAATACGCACGCCCTGTGATTCAATTGCATGATAGTTTATTATTAAATATTAAATTAGCTTGAAATTTCGATCTAAATAATTATAAATTTAAATAATACTCATGTCCTGTGATTTAATTGCATGATAATTTATTATTAAATGTTAGATTAGCTTAAAATTTCAGTCTAAATAATTATGAATTTAAATAATACTTACATCCTGTGATTCAATTGCATGATAGTTAATTAAAAAAGTATTATTAGATTATGAATTTAAATAATACTCACAATCTGTAATATGATAATTAATTAAAGAAGTATTATTAGATGTTAAATTAGCTTGAAATTTCGATCTAAATAATTATAAATTTAAATAATACTTATCTCCTGTGATTCAATTTCATGATAATTAATTAAAAAAGTATTATTAAATGTTAGATTAGCTTAAAATTTTGATCTAAATTAAATAATACGCACGCCCTGTGATTCAATTGCATGATAGTTTATTATTAAATATTAGATTAGCTTGAAATTTTGACTAAATAATTATGAATTTAAATAATGCTTACACTCTGTGATTTAATTACATGATAATTAATTAAAGAAGTATTATTAGATATTAAATTAGTTTGAAATTTTGATCCAAATAATTATGATTTAAATAATACTCACAATCTGTAATATGATAATTAAAGTATTATTAGATATTAAATTAGTTTGAAATTTTGGATTTTAATAATTTCAACAACGATATTATGATATTCATTATCTGATCCAATATTATTAGTATCAAAAAGTTCTAGATTTACATCTTTAAACCATGTTCTCTAATAAATTGCCTTTGGCAAAATAATCATTTGTAGAATTTCTATCAAATAAAAAAAAAGAATTTAATATCATTAATTTAATGTTTGAATATTTTAAAATATTTAAATTTACCTAGATTTAGCTTCACAACACTTTTTAAGTTTTTTTATCAAAGTGTGCATTTATATTTTGTACTAATTTCAACCTCTACCTTTGAAATCGTATAAAAGCATTTTCGACCTATTTATTCCAATATTTTGCATTTTGTCTTGATGAGGAAGAGATTCTTTTTAATAAATCATATAATATATTTCTATTAACAAATCTTATTCTTAAGAAAAGTGAATAAAGTTCTTTAAACTAATAATCTTTAATAAGATCAGGAGACTATAGTATATAATTTAAATGTTAATTACAGTTATTAAAAATTGAATTAATAATAAACCTAAATATTACATTAGAATTCCAATTATGTCGTGCTGGATTAAAACTGTGAATTATAAATAGTTTAGTATATTGATAATTCCAATTATTCTAATGTTAATTTCTATTATCACAAAACTAATGCTAATTTCTATTATCACAAAACTAATGCTAATTTCTATTATCACAAAGCTAATGGTAATTTTTATTATCACAAAGCTATCACATTATTAATTCCAATTATTATATTACTAATTTCAATTATTTTATTATTATTAATTTCAATTATCAATGTGTTAATTCAAATTATTAAGATATTAATTCTTTTATTTGTGTCAGTAAAATAATTACATGTAATTTATTAAACAATATAATGTAATTATCTAGTTACTAATTTAAATTATTCAAGGAAGAATTAATAATTTTTTATAAAAAGAAATAGAATTTCTTCAAATGTAAAAAGGTGTGAAAATTTTGGTTATATTTGTTTAAAGTATATAACTTTAAAAAATTAAAAATATATATTTTTTTTAAAATTATATATTTATTGTTATAATTATTTATTTGGAATTGAAACTTCAGCACCTAAACCATTAATAGCATGATATAAAGCTAAAATAAAAAATAATTAATTTTGAATTTTTTTTAATAAATTATAATTATATATAGTATTTTACTTATGAATATCTCCTCTCTTTTATCAGTACAACCATTTGCCATATTTTTTTGATAAGTAAGAGCCTCAGTAAGTTTGACTCTTTTAGTATTCAAGCCTTGATTATCATAGAGGTCTTTAATTAATTCAGCCTCATTAATATCCATAATTTCCATATTATCCAAATTATTATTATTAAAACAAACATTATGAACAAAATAAACAATACTATGTCTAATTCCACGGGTTAAAGGAAAGTTGCTGTGAAGTAAAAAATGAGAAGAGAATGCAACGATCTGACCAGGTCGAAGTGGTACAAGAGTACGAAGTTGAGGAAAATAAAGTTCACCTCCTTGAAAATCACCTAATGATACCAGGCAACATAAACAATTTGATGCATCATTTTCATCCCAATGATAATCACTAATAGTATTAAAATTAATAGCAATCATTGGAAAAATTCCAAAAGGTTTTGGAACAAAAGGACCCAAGGAAAGTTGTCTCAACTTCAAATACATATTACTATAATTGTCTTGTACAAATTTGTTAATATAATTTGATAATGGTACAAGACTATAAAGTAAATTATCAACACATATTTGATGATCTGTGTTGTGAGTACTAGCAGTATGGAGACTTGTATACGGAAGATTAGTATAAAGTCTATAAGCTCTAAAATGTTCAATAAAATTTTGACAAAATTTTTCACTTCGATGTGATGCATTATTTTCATCAACTAAATAGAAATAGTATTCATTCACAGCTTTGGTAACTTTTAACAAAGCATCTGAATCGTTTACTTTTTCTAAGTGAATCAAAGTTTGATCATTTTGATCCACTATGCATCCTGGANATTAATAATTTTTTATAAAAAGAAATAGAATTTCTTCAAATGTAAAAAGGTGTGAAAATTTTGGTTATATTTGTTTAAAGTATATAACTTTAAAAAATTAAAAATATATATTTTTTTTAAAATTATATATTTATTGTTATAATTATTTATTTGGAATTGAAACTTCAGCACCTAAACCATTAATAGCATGATATAAAGCTAAAATAAAAAATAATTAATTTTGAATTTTTTTTAATAAATTATAATTATATATAGTATTTTACTTATGAATATCTCCTCTCTTTTATCAGTACAACCATTTGCCATATTTTTTTGATAAGTAAGAGCCTCAGTAAGTTTGACTCTTTTAGTATTCAAGCCTTGATTATCATAGAGGTCTTTAATTAATTCAGCCTCATTAATATCCATAATTTCCATATTATCCAAATTATTATTATTAAAACAAACATTATGAACAAAATAAACAATACTATGTCTAATTCCACGGGTTAAAGGAAAGTTGCTGTGAAGTAAAAAATGAGAAGAGAATGCAACGATCTGACCAGGTCGAAGTGGTACAAGAGTACGAAGTTGAGGAAAATAAAGTTCACCTCCTTGAAAATCACCTAATGATACCAGGCAACATAAACAATTTGATGCATCATTTTCATCCCAATGATAATCACTAATAGTATTAAAATTAATAGCAATCATTGGAAAAATTCCAAAAGGTTTTGGAACAAAAGGACCCAAGGAAAGTTGTCTCAACTTCAAATACATATTACTATAATTGTCTTGTACAAATTTGTTAATATAATTTGATAATGGTACAAGACTATAAAGTAAATTATCAACACATATTTGATGATCTGTGTTGTGAGTACTAGCAGTATGGAGACTTGTATACGGAAGATTAGTATAAAGTCTATAAGCTCTAAAATGTTCAATAAAATTTTGACAAAATTTTTCACTTCGATGTGATGCATTATTTTCATCAACTAAATAGAAATAGTATTCATTCACAGCTTTGGTAACTTTTAACAAAGCATCTGAATCGTTTACTTTTTCTAAGTGAATCAAAGTTTGATCATTTTGATCCACTATGCATCCTGGATTATCAAAATAATGAATATTTTCATTTTTTGCTAATCCATTATTTTGTTTTGCTGAATTAATTAATTCTTCTTTTTGTAATTTAGTCATTTTGATCTTAAAAGAATCATTTTTAAAAAGGTTATCCCATTTCTTTTTTAAAACTTTTTGAAGTTTTCCTTTTTCAATATGTCTGGGCACTTTATTTTTTTTACTAAACCACTTTGCAATCTTGCTTCATATTGCATTATTCTTATCAACATCATCTTTAATAGAAATTATTAACTGGAGATAATCTAAAGGAATGTCAGATAACTTAAGTGAATAATTTTTAGTAAATTTCCTTATCAAAAATCCAGCTAATAAATTATATAAAGGTATTTTATTTTGAATTTTAGTTGATATTTTATCAGAAGGATTAAGAGAAATACTTTTCCATAAATTCTTCTGGTAATACTTCAACCTATCTCCAGTTGCTTCATTAAAAGCTGTTTGACAATGATGCTAATAATAAAGTTAAATATAAGCATACTTGAAATGAATTAAAAATTATATTCTTACTTTTCAAATTACATACTTGAGATGGATTAAAAATTATATTATCTTCTTGTTGCTGTTGTTGTTGTTGTTGCTCTTGTTGTTGCTGTTGTTGTTGTTGCTCTTGTTGTTGCTTTCTATTTCTTTTATTTAAATTTCCTCGTAATTTCCTTGATAATTTTCGGAATATCTTTTTTTGTTCTTGTGGCATACATCAGGAATTATATAGAGGCGTTCTACAACGTTCTACGAACGATACGTATTAATAACGTTCTAGATCGATCCGTTTTATTGCGTATTTCGAACGTTACGTTCTAGATCGATCCGTTTTATTGCGTATTTCGAACGTTACGTTCTAGAACGATCCGTTCTACAATGTTCTACAAACGATACGTATTTATAACGTTCTAGATCGATCCGGTTTATTGCGTATTTTGAACGTTACGTTCTAGAACGATCCGTTCTACAACGTTCTACAAACGATAAGTATAAATAATGTTATATAACAGATCGATCTAGTACGTTTTGCGAACTATCAGTATTAATAACGTTCTAGATTGATCCGGTTTATTGCGTATTTCGAACGTTACATTCTAGAACGATCCGTTCTACAACATTCTACGAACGATAAGAATAAATAACGTTATATAACGGATCGTTCTAGTACGTTTTGCAAACTGTAGAATGCATTTCAAACGATACATATTAATAACGTTATATAACGTATTATTCTATAACTTTATACGAAATATTAGTATTAATAACGTTATATGGGGACCACCACAGCATAAAGGGGTTTCCAGCGCTTTTTTTTAAATTTTATTGATTTATATCTGATTTTTCGAGAAATAATATTTTTATAAGATTTTAAAAAAAGCTGGAAACCCTTTTGTTGTGGTGGTTCAGAACATTATTAATCTGATACTAGTGTGTATTCTATAAAAGTTATCAATTCTTATAGTTATTAACTCTTAAAGTTTGCAATACACTATTATAGATCTANTTAAGGAAGATATATGTATTATTATATAACACGTCACATTACCTACTTGCATTATAATACCCTCCTCTACCTTATGTATTTAATAATTTTAATGATGATTAAAAATAGCTACAATATAAATGCAATGATTAAAAATGGCGAAATAAGGCTTGTTTTATAATCAATACGATGATAATAAATACGATGATTAAAAATAGCGATTCATTGTGTATGATTTCGAAATGAGGCTCGTTTTATAATCAATACGATGATAATTTAATGAGTATTATTTAATAATAAATACGATGATTATAATAAATTATTAAGTGTATTACTGTATATCGAAAGTATATTTGTATTGTTTACTATCATTTGAAAAATAATATTTTCAAAAGTTATTTAAGGATGATGTTTTCTTCCAAATCTTTTAATTCAAAAAAATTCATTTCAAGAAATAACAATCAAAGAATATTTTAAATAAACCTTTTTTTTTTATCTTATTATAACAACATGNGCAAACTGTAGAATGCATTTCAAACGATACATATTAATAACGTTATATAACGTATTATTCTATAACTTTATACGAAATATTAGTATTAATAACGTTATATGGGGACCACCACAGCATAAAGGGGTTTCCAGCGCTTTTTTTTAAATTTTATTGATTTATATCTGATTTTTCGAGAAATAATATTTTTATAAGATTTTAAAAAAAGCTGGAAACCCTTTTGTTGTGGTGGTTCAGAACATTATTAATCTGATACTAGTGTGTATTCTATAAAAGTTATCAATTCTTATAGTTATTAACTCTTAAAGTTTGCAATACACTATTATAGATCTATTATATTTATTATTATTTTTTTTGTTCGAAGCATAACAAAGGACATTATATTTCTTTTTTTGTCACGACATGTAACCAAAGACATCATATTTCTTTTTTGTCACATGTAGCAGGAGTTTTCTTAAATATAATGAATATTTAATACAAAAATAAAACCATTTTCCCTATAATTTTATTATTTGTTTTTTTGAAATTATCTTATTTATAAATTATTGGATGTTTTATCCTTCATAATGTAGAGGAATGTATTATGACGCAGTAATATGACGCAGGTAATATGACGCATTATTATGTATTATATGTATTATTATATAACACGTCACATTACCTACTTTCTGTCATAATACCTCCTCTACCTTATGTATTTAATAATTTAATGATTATATTAATAATTTTTTTTAAATTATTAGATGCTTTATCTTTTATGTATTAAATACGATGATTAAAAATAGCGATGCATTTCGTCATATAAAGTTATCAATTCTTATAGTTATTAACTGTAATACACTATGTTATAGATCGATATATAACGTTTATATTTATTATTATTGTAAAAAGTTATATATAAAAATTTTTATTATTTGTTTTTCAAATTATCTTTTATTTATAATGTCTTTTTAAATTATTGGATGCTTTATCTTAAGGAAGATATATGTATTATTATATAACACGTCACATTACCTACTTTCTGTCATAATACCTCCTCTACCTTATGTATNGCTACAATATAAATGCAATGATTAAAAATGGCGAAATAAGGCTTGTTTTATAATCAATACGATGATAATAAATACGATGATTAAAAATAGCGATTCATTGTGTATGATTTCGAAATGAGGCTCGTTTTATAATCAATACGATGATAATTTAATGAGTATTATTTAATAATAAATACGATGATTATAATAAATTATTAAGTGTATTACTGTATATCGAAAGTATATTTGTATTGTTTACTATCATTTGAAAAATAATATTTTCAAAAGTTATTTAAGGATGATGTTTTCTTCCAAATCTTTTAATTCAAAAAAATTCATTTCAAGAAATAACAATCAAAGAATATTTTAAATAAACCTTTTTTTTTTATCTTATTATAACAACATGTCTAGAGCTGAACGTAATAGAAATTTATTTGCTTCCGCCATTGCTGGATCTACGTCTTCAGGATCCACCACATCAAGACGTGCAAGGCTCGGAACAAATCCATCTGAACCATATTTAGTTGAAGAAGAAAGAGCAACAACTACAACTAGAACGGAAACTAGTAATTAAATATTTATGCATTTTACTTATTAATATATCAATATTATTATTAAACAAATTTTTACAATTTTAAAATGTTTCAACAGATTCTATTAATCGATTAATAAGAAAATTTGAATTATTTGAAAAGAAAATGGATTCACTTTTGAATGATAATGCAGATATTAAAAAGAGGCTCAAAAATATCGAGCTTCTTACCGAAATAAACAACGATCCGGATTTTTCGAAAGTAATTATTTTTAATCAAATTGTAACGTTATATTTTAGCATATAGTATATTAATATTTATGATAATTTTAACAAATAAAAATGTAATAAACCGAGTCGCCAAAAATATATTTAAAACAAATATATTTCCTTCTACGAAGGATTTGGTCGATAAAACCGAGCACATTATACGAAAAAATTTTCTGGATATTTCTGAATCAATGGATTCGCGACACCACTCAAAATTATTCAAAAGAATAAAAGCAAAAGTAAGAAATATTTATTAAATAAAATACGTTATATGTCGTTTTATTTTTTTATATTAAATATTTTTAATAATAGTTGCTGGAAAAATTTCGGGGAATGAGGGGTGGAATCGCTTCCTGAGTCAAATCGGCAATTTTTGAAATCTTTGGGAAATCCCAACTCCCTCGCATTGATTTCCAATCCTCCCCGGCGGAGATTAATTCATGAAAATCAGATCAAAGAGTTAAAGATGCCTACCGCAAGCTCTTTGACGTTTTTTCTGAAGACCGCACATACGTGCAGGTTATTTTAGAGAGAGTTTGGAAATCTAAGAAGAGGATTTCCAATATGCACATTGTGTGGGGTGTCGCAATCGCTCAACTTTTCTTGAATCCCGATGTCAAAGAGATTATGATTTCTGAAAATTTATTAAAAAAACAAATTAAAATAAATTTTGTAAGTATATTATTAAAAATCGTAATATTACGTTATAAATAATTTTTAATATAATTTTATATTTTTTAGTGGAAACTTCAACAAAAATGGTCATTAAGGCCTGAAGAAGGGGAGTTGGATGCGGAAGAAACTTCGGAAGAGGAATCTGAAGAAGAAGAAGAGGAGGGAAAAAGTTCGAAAAGGAGAAAAAACCTCACGAGGTCATGTTCCTTCTCCCAGTCGTGCTCCTTCTCTTGGTCGTGTTTCTCCCCTTTAACTTCTCCTTCTCGTCTTCTTCCGGAATATTTTGATACTGAAGGTGAAGGTCGAGAAGTTCTTCAACGTTCACCAGAAGGTCGACGAAAAAGTCGTCGACAACATTCCCAAGAAGGTTGGCGAGAAAGTCGTCGACGAGAAGGTCGACAACGTTCAGGAGAAGAAGAAGGTGATACAACTGGTGGTGATACAGAACATGCTGAAATTGTAGGGGAACAATAGAAATGCGTCATATAACGCTATACAATTTTTATATTATTTAATATTTTTTATTATAACATTATTATAACATTATTATAACATTATTATTATTTATTATTATTATTTATACATTTATCATTTATTATCTATTTATTAAATTTAAAATAAAAATTTATTAACTAAAAATTCACTATTATCAATAAAACATGGAATAATATATATTATATCGTTTATTGCTTCTATTTCTATTAAATTAAATATATTTGTTTTTTCTAATAATGGGCATTCGTATAAGTATGGATTTACCGATGATGTGAAATCATACCATTGCACGAGTGCGAGATGCATTAGTTCTTCATAATTCATTATTATTTCAGTTATTAAAAGAACCTATTTATAAAATATTAATAATAATTAAATATTCATCATTATTTCACAAGATATTAATTTTGATCTTTACCTGAGCAAAGCATATACCATTATCTGATGTGTATTCAAAGATTTCATCTGCATTCATTTCAACTGCAATATTACTAAATATAGGTTTTTTATGGAATTTATTTGTAGCACGCATTATTGAACCAAATTTTAACATCACACCACCATATATATGAAATATCATATCAATTTCTTTATGTTCAGATAGTTTTCGATCATAGAAATCTAAATATACATCTAAACACTCCAAAAATTTTTCAAAGCCAAGTTTCATTTCTTTTTCGAGGTCTGGGTCATTCATTCTTGTTTGAATATAAATTTCAGCATTTTGTATACAAAATTCATATAATTTTTTTGAATATTTTAATGCTATTGAGGTTTTTGGTATTTCTTTTGAGGAACTTTCTGTTATGATGGCTTTGCAGCGAATCTAAAGAAAAANTAAATTTTGTAAGTATATTATTAAAAATCGTAATATTACGTTATAAATAATTTTTAATATAATTTTATATTTTTTAGTGGAAACTTCAACAAAAATGGTCATTAAGGCCTGAAGAAGGGGAGTTGGATGCGGAAGAAACTTCGGAAGAGGAATCTGAAGAAGAAGAAGAGGAGGGAAAAAGTTCGAAAAGGAGAAAAAACCTCACGAGGTCATGTTCCTTCTCCCAGTCGTGCTCCTTCTCTTGGTCGTGTTTCTCCCCTTTAACTTCTCCTTCTCGTCTTCTTCCGGAATATTTTGATACTGAAGGTGAAGGTCGAGAAGTTCTTCAACGTTCACCAGAAGGTCGACGAAAAAGTCGTCGACAACATTCCCAAGAAGGTTGGCGAGAAAGTCGTCGACGAGAAGGTCGACAACGTTCAGGAGAAGAAGAAGGTGATACAACTGGTGGTGATACAGAACATGCTGAAATTGTAGGGGAACAATAGAAATGCGTCATATAACGCTATACAATTTTTATATTATTTAATATTTTTTATTATAACATTATTATAACATTATTATTATTTATTATTATTATTTATACATTTATCATTTATTATCTATTTATTAAATTTAAAATAAAAATTTATTAACTAAAAATTCACTATTATCAATAAAACATGGAATAATATATATTATATCGTTTATTGCTTCTATTTCTATTAAATTAAATATATTTGTTTTTTCTAATAATGGGCATTCGTATAAGTATGGATTTACCGATGATGTGAAATCATACCATTGCACGAGTGCGAGATGCATTAGTTCTTCATAATTCATTATTATTTCAGTTATTAAAAGAACCTATTTATAAAATATTAATAATAATTAAATATTCATCATTATTTCACAAGATATTAATTTTGATCTTTACCTGAGCAAAGCATATACCATTATCTGATGTGTATTCAAAGATTTCATCTGCATTCATTTCAACTGCAATATTACTAAATATAGGTTTTTTATGGAATTTATTTGTAGCACGCATTATTGAACCAAATTTTAACATCACACCACCATATATATGAAATATCATATCAATTTCTTTATGTTCAGATAGTTTTCGATCATAGAAATCTAAATATACATCTAAACACTCCAAAAATTTTTCAAAGCCAAGTTTCATTTCTTTTTCGAGGTCTGGGTCATTCATTCTTGTTTGAATATAAATTTCAGCATTTTGTATACAAAATTCATATAATTTTTTTGAATATTTTAATGCTATTGAGGTTTTTGGTATTTCTTTTGAGGAACTTTCTGTTATGATGGCTTTACGGCGAATCTAAAGAAAAATGTGTTAATATAAATTTAATAACGTTATATAACGATTTTTACCAAAAAAGAATACTTACAATTTTCATTATTTGTTTTTCAATTTCTTTTTTATTTGTTAATTTATAAGGCTTTTTGACATAATCTTTATGGAGACTTTCATATGTTTCTGTTGTATACCCATTAATGGCACCAAATTCATGAATTGAAGAGCAAATATGGAACACCCACGAATGTAATTTAGGGAATTGAAGCTCAGATTTTGAATGTTCTTTAAATAGTTCAATAAAAAGTTTTGCCTATTCATTTATTGATTCCTGAAATTATTTAGAAAAAATTTTAATAAAAATCGTTATACAACGAATTAAAATATTATATAAAGATATATATTGTTACCTGCAGAAGAGTTACATCAGATTCTTCATAATTTTCTTTTCTTGATAATAAATACATTTTGTTCTATTTTAAATATACTTCAGTAATTTTGTTATTTTTAATAAAATTCGGATTTCCGGAATCTTCGTAGAGTTCGTCTACAATAAAAATCATTATTTTTATAAGGCTCCAATATTCTGAAGCGGTAAGTAAGGTAAGATGTAAAAAACCGTTGGGAAACGATTTTAGATCTTTATAGCGGGGAATTAATCTAACGCGACGATTCATTTCATCGATAACAGATTTTCCACATTGTTTATTAATTAAAATTTTTGTAAAGTTTAATTGATGTTGGAAAAGGCCAAGATCAAGGTGATGCATTCTATCGGGTACTGTAGCGGCATATATGTTGATATTCCTATTAAATTTTAAATTTTGATTAATACTTTTATTATTTTATTTATTCAAAATTATAAAATTCCATACTTAC
>PQFF01000443.1:113229-158036 GCA_003547095.1 Diversispora epigaea
TAAAAAGTAATAGTTAGTACCTTTAAATATCTGAAAATATTCTAAACTAATAAAATAAATATAATATTACTCACTTATAACTCTAAACTCTTTTAAACTATATAATTATCTTTTAACTCAAAATAATAATTGTAATATAATATTTAAAGAAAGAAATATTGTATCACAGATTAAAAAAATAATTTACAGATTAAAAAAATAATCCTCGGATTAGAGAACAATCCAGATTAATCCTTCAATCCGTAATTAATTCGTGATTAATCCGCGGATTGATATATATAATCCGAATTAATCCGGATTATATTTTTTTTAATCCGGATCTTTTAAATTTTTAAAAAATGATCCGTCAATCCGTGTCACCACGGATAATCCGTCGGATTGACGGATAAGTCATCCACGGATCGCACCTCTACTATAGAGGAAGTGACTGTAATAATTTAGAATTAATCAAGTTCTGTGAAAATAGATTTGTGTAACATCACAAATATATAAATAAATAACAAAACTAAGTTTATAAATATAACATGAGTCTAAATATTAGAAATAGAAGTAAACAAATCCAACGTCCACGTCCTCAAAACACTTATGTAAGAATAACATGAGTCTAAATATTAGAAATAGAAGTAAACAAATCCAATGTCCACGTCCTCAAAACACTTATGTAAGAAAAAGTAAAAATAATATAGATACTTCAGACCAACTTAATGACAACAATTTTGACAATTATAATGAAATTCATCTGTCCAATAATAACAATAATATTTGTTTTCTTGACAACGAAAACAATAATTCTAATAACTCTTACTCTTCTGAAGATAACAACTCTTATAATAATTCTGACTATGATAATATTTATCTCTTCGAAAATAACAATAATTCTAATTACTCTCACCTCTTCGAAGATAATAACAATAATTCTGATTACTCTGACCTCTCCAAAGATGATAATAATAATTCTGACTACTCTGATTTCTCTGAAGATGACAATAATTCTGATGTAGAAATGGATATTGAAGAAGAAACTAATTTTAAAAATATAACATCTTTAATGTTGTTTACTTGGATTACAAAACATATGATAGGAAATAATACTTATAAAGACCTTGTGAATATAATTAATAATGAAGACTTTAATCCTATAGACGTTCCAAAAAATATACAAACATTAAAAGAACAACAAAAACATCTCCCTCTTCATAAAATCAGAAAAAACGTTGTAAATATTAATAAAGAAAAAACATCATCCAATTCTCAACTTACAAAAATGGCATATTCTATTTCAATAATTGACCATATTCGTACAATCCTTAATAACTCACAAATAGCTTCACGATTATATTTTGGTCCTGGAATAGAAACTGATAAAAAAAGTGAATTTTGGCATGGTACAATCTGGCAAGAATCTCCTTTATTTGCCCTATAAAAACTACGATATTTAAAATATACTTAAAATATATTTAAAATATATTTCATTAAGTATTTTTTAAGTATTTTTTAAGTATATAAGAAATTACTTAAAATATTGTTATTTTATACTTAAAATATATTTAAAATACATTTAAAAAATACTTAAAAAATACTTAATTTAGGTAATGAGTAAGTATATTTTAGGTATATATTTAAAATATACTTAAAATATTATTAAAACATATTTAAAATTAAGTATATTTTAAGTATATACCTAAAACATACTTACTTATTACCTAAATTAAGTATTTTTTAAGCATATTTTAATGTATTTTAAGTACAAAATAATAATATTTTAAGTAGTTTTTTATAAATACAATTAAGTATATTTTAAGTATATTTTAATTTATTTTAATAATATTTTAATAATATTTTAATTATATTTTAAGTATTTTTTAAGCATACGTATTTCTTATAGGGTNATTTAAAAAATACTTAAAAAATACTTAATTTAGGTAATGAGTAAGTATATTTTAGGTATATATTTAAAATATACTTAAAATATTATTAAAACATATTTAAAATTAAGTATATTTTAAGTATATACCTAAAACATACTTACTTATTACCTAAATTAAGTATTTTTTAAGCATATTTTAATGTATTTTAAGTACAAAATAATAATATTTTAAGTAGTTTTTTATAAATACAATTAAGTATATTTTAAGTATATTTTAATTTATTTTAATAATATTTTAATAATATTTTAATTATATTTTAAGTATTTTTTAAGCATACGTATTTCTTATAGGGTTGGAATAACTTCTATTACTGTTAATAGAAGTAAGTTTTTTATTTATAAAATTAAAATTATTATAATTATTATTTATATTGTACTAATTATTTATATTTATTTTTAGAAACGTATTATACTGGAACTTCTATAATTTTTAAATCTGATATTAATAATAAAAAAATATCCTTCGGACGAATTCGTGCTATTGTTCATAACGAAGATAAAGAAATATTAATAAAAGTAGAAATATATTTAGAATTCCATGAACTTCCACAAACATTACAAAAAAAAAAAATTTTTTTAAACAATATATTATGGCTTTATAAAAACCAATTTATTTTTATTTTACCAAAAAATTTAGTGACTTCTCAAGAAATCTTATTTGATGATAATGATGAATATATTAATAATCAAAATAATTATATAATAAAGGAAATATTATATAAAAAACCTGGAACAGAAGCAACTTGGATAACAAGGCACATAAAATTTCGCCATTTTCTTCCTTTGGAATATATCCAAGAACCAAAAAATCTTAAAAATCTTCCTGTAAAAAAAATTTTTTTGGACCTCTACTTTGATGACTTCGGGATATACCGTACAATTTATCATTCTCTAGATGGTGTATACATACAAGTTGGTAATATGCCTTTTGACTTGCGAAAATTATTAAAAAATCATTTTATTATTGGATTCGTTCCTTTTGGTGCTTCATTTAATGAATTCATAAAGCCCTTTGTAAGAGATATCCAGTTATTGGAGAAAGGAATACCAATGAAAATCAATAATATAGAATATTTAATAATAGGTGGTTTAGGAGTTGTTACAGCAGACTTACCTCAAGGAAATGATCTTTGTGGCATAAAACGATATAGCGCAAATCATGGATATCGCAATTGCTTTGTACTTCGTGAACAATTATCTGATAAAAATTATAATTGTCTTCAAAATGCCCGTTATCTTCATCAGATAAAAAAATTACGACAACAATATAATTTATTAAAAAGTATACAAGAAAAAAAAGATTTTGCAACGAAATATGGAATAAGTATTCAACTTTCACCTTTTTCTTATTTAAAATTTAATCCATTTCAACAAATACCTCAAGATGCTTATCATGCTGTTTCTGGAAAAATCGCCCGTCTAATGGAAATAACAATGAATTTATTATCTGAAAGTGGAAAAAAATTATTTATAAAAAATTGGAAATACTTTAAATTTTCATCTACTTGGTCAAAAATGCCTAGTCCAACTTCTCATTCTCGGTCACACTTTATGAGTGATTATCAGCGATTTACCATGATTGTTCCATTTATCCTCAACCGTTTTTTGTCTTAGGAGCATATAAAAAAAGAATCATTAGAAAAAATAAAAATTTTATTAAATATCCATTCTAAAGTAGTACCAAAAAAAATAATAGAAGTTTGGAGTAAAATGGCTATATGTACCAAGACTATTTTTTCCCTGTCTTTCTTAAATGACGATTATAAAAAATTAGAAATATTATTACAAGAAGAACGCGATCTTTTAATAAAAGTAAATTTTTATTTTTTTTATTTTTTTCTTGAATTAATTTATATAATAATTTTTAAACTTATATTATTTTAGATATTTCCAGAATTTAAAAATTTACCCAATATGCATATAAACTTCCATTTGATACAACATGCATTATCATATACAAATCTCATTAATATATCTGTAGGTGTAAAAGAAATGGTACACCGGACATTTAAGAATTTTGCTTCACATACTAATAAAAAGGAAATAGATTTTGATTTGATAAAAAGATATATTACTATGGAAGGAATAAGAAATTTTTTTGACAATAATCCTAATTATAAAAATTTTAATTTATTTAATGATTGGTATATAACAAGTGGTTTAAATATTTCTGAAGGTAATAATATTTTATTTAAATATTTAATTTTTCATATTCTTAGTCTTTTAACTTTATTATTTTTTTTATTTTATTAGAGATAGTCTCACCATTTCAGCATATTCAAAATATAAAGGTTTCTCGACAACTAAAAAAAAAAGAAATTCAAAATTTTAATTTAAATAATATCTCAATTCATCTTCTTCGTGTCTATACTAATCAATTAAAGAAAGAAGAATTATTAACAAACAAAAAAATAAAATTCTATAATTCCATATATTATGAAGTGAAAAATGAAAATGGAGTAATTAACAAAATCAAAATTAAATCTGGAGACGTGATAGAGATTGAAGAAGAAACAACAGAAAAACTAACATATGCTATCGTAAGGGCAATAATAAGCCATAAAGGTAATGATACTAATAATTATCTTTTTTTTTATATAAAATGGTATAATGAAATACCAGGATCTGAAAATAATTTACTTGGTGGATGTTTACAATTTAAATTATGTGATAATGAAAAATGGGATGTAATATTTCCTATTAATATTGTGGATCAACAACAAAGAGTACATTTTGTACATAACTGTACAACTGTCTGTAAGACAGGTGAGCATGATTCTTCTAATATTTTTTATAAAAATGAATTTTTTTTTCATCCTATATAATATTTTATAATTTTATAATTTTAAATAATATAGAAATAAGGATATATATATTCTTCATCTAGGATAAACTGAAATATTGCTTACTTCTAATTTTTACTCAAGTAAGATTGCTTTCATGTAATTACTAAATAATTATCAGGTGATTTTTAGATGAAAAATAAATGTGACAAATAGGATTTTCTAACTAATAATAAAAATTGACATGATACTATATAATAATTATAGGTAATTTTGGAGTAAGAAATAAATTTTCTTTAAAATTTTTATTTTTAAATATCTTAATGATATATATTTGATATTAAATTATCATTGAAAAAATATTCTAACGATAACAATAATTTGAAATATCAAAATCATATCTTAACGATATATTTGCATTAAATTATAATCAATTTTATATGAAAAAGATATCCTGAAATTTATTTGAAATATCGAGAATATATCCTGACAATATATTTGTAATAAATTATAATTAATTCTATATCAAAAAGATATCCTAACAATATTTATAAATTTAAGATTTTGAACATATCAAGATCATACCCCTGTAATATATNATAAAATGGTATAATGAAATACCAGGATCTGAAAATAATTTACTTGGTGGATGTTTACAATTTAAATTATGTGATAATGAAAAATGGGATGTAATATTTCCTATTAATATTGTGGATCAACAACAAAGAGTACATTTTGTACATAACTGTACAACTGTCTGTAAGACAGGTGAGCATGATTCTTCTAATATTTTTTATAAAAATGAATTTTTTTTTCATCCTATATAATATTTTATAATTTTATAATTTTAAATAATATAGAAATAAGGATATATATATTCTTCATCTAGGATAAACTGAAATATTGCTTACTTCTAATTTTTACTCAAGTAAGATTGCTTTCATGTAATTACTAAATAATTATCAGGTGATTTTTAGATGAAAAATAAATGTGACAAATAGGATTTTCTAACTAATAATAAAAATTGACATGATACTATATAATAATTATAGGTAATTTTGGAGTAAGAAATAAATTTTCTTTAAAATTTTTATTTTTAAATATCTTAATGATATATATTTGATATTAAATTATCATTGAAAAAATATTCTAACGATAACAATAATTTGAAATATCAAAATCATATCTTAACGATATATTTGCATTAAATTATAATCAATTTTATATGAAAAAGATATCCTGAAATTTATTTGAAATATCGAGAATATATCCTGACAATATATTTGTAATAAATTATAATTAATTCTATATCAAAAAGATATCCTAACAATATTTATAAATTTAAGATTTTGAACATATCAAGATCATACCCCTGTAATATATATTTGTATTAATTTATTATTAATTTTATATCGAAAAGATATCCTGACAATAATTATAAATATATATATATATTTATATTAAATTATGATCAATTCTATATCCTGATAATATTTATAAATTTATATTTTCAGATATATCAAAACCATATCTTTGTAATATAAATTATAGTCAATTTTAGATTAAAAAGATATCTTGACAATATTTATAAATTTAAGATTTTAGACATATCAAGATCATACTTTTGTAATATATATTTATATTAATTTATTATTGATTTTATATCAAAAAGATATCCTGACAATAATTATAAATACATATATTAAAACTATCTCCCAGTAATATATATTTGTATCAAATTATAATCAATTCTATATTAAAAAATATCTTAACAATATTTATAAATCTAAGTTTTCAGATATATCAAGATTATATTTTTGCGATATATATTTATATAGAAAAGATTTATTTATTTTTGAAAATTCGAAATCATATCTTTGTCATATATATTTTGTATCAATGCAATATCACAAAGATATTAATTCAATAAATCTTTTTTAAAATATTGAATAAGTATCCTAGCGATATGTATTTTAATAATTTTTTTTTAAATTTTTATTAATTTTTTAATATCAAATAGATATCATAAATATGTCACGAGGATAACTTCGTAATATATATCAGATAATCTTATGACAATCATAATAACCTCATGAAATTATCACTAAGGTATTCCTAATGATATTTATTAATATCTTTGCGATATCGTCACGATATTTTTTGAAAATGCTGATTTTAGCAAAGAAAAATATATATAATTAGATACTTTTTTTACTTCTACATCAAGAAATTTTTTATAACTAAGGTTATTGAAATAATTTCATTTTCAAAGGTTATTAAAGATTATCAGACTAATAACCTTTGTAAATATTATATTTATTATGATAAATGAAGGTTATTAAAGGTTATTAATATCAATAACCTCTATAGTATTATGTTTTATTAATAAAAATAAAGATTTTCAGTATTAATAACCTTCATAAATATTACATTTATATTGAAAGTATTTGAAGGTTATCGAAGTAAAATACTTTGAAGATTTATGTTTAAAAAAATTTATTGATGATTATATATAAAATAAATTCTGCATAAATCTCAAAAAGATGAAATACCTTAAAAATTTAAAATTAATTTTGAAAACATATATAATAAAAATATAATTAAAAAATTTTTTAACTTATTAAGTATAAATTTAATAGGAACTAACACAAGATACTAATTTTCTTAAATATATAAATAAATCTTTATTTTGATATAAGCTGGTATAAGTATAAAATTAGATTTTTTTGTGAAGACAATTATAAGGGTACTAGTTAATTAAAATTAATTATGTATAGACTAAAAATTAAAAATAAAGTTTATTTAAGGTAAATTAATAGAAATGAACATTTTTTTGATATAATTAATTCAAATATATAATTATATTAATTTCATATTATAAATAAAATTACAGTCTACAGAGTATCAAGTATTTCAATTAATCATATTTTAAATATACTCTTTATATTCAAAATAAAAATATACTAAAAAGTTTATATATATTTTTTTTATGTAGTTATCTTTATAATGTAATTTATGTATTTTTAACAAGTTTTATTTTTTTCGCAAAATTAAAATAATTGAATACAAATTTATAAAAGATATAAAATTTTTATTATCCCTTTATAAATTAACAGATTTAGTACAAATTACTAAAAATAATAAACAGTAATATAATTAATAAAAATAACAAATCTATTGAACTTGGCTATGTTAAAATAATTGTAAATCTTATATTGCAAAATATCATATTTATTGTTGAGAAATAAAGAATTTTGATGATAATAAATACTGTAAACTATTAATAAAATCACTACCAATTATAAATTTCTTTATAATTAGTTAAATTATTTAACCGAGATAGGTTCTATAGTTCTATTAAGATTTAAATTATTTATTACTCCATTTGTATCTTCTTAAAGATCTTATATTTCTTCTAGTGACTTAAACTAATTATTATTTTTTAATATTATTCCTAATAATCTAGAACCAATTCAAAATCATTTTTTGATAAGATTATTAAAAAATTTAAAATCTGATTTTTCAAAGAAAAGATATTTTATAAAACAGTTTTATTTATATATAAATTCATAATTAAAAAATTAATACATCTTATAAAAATTATATGATATCATTTTTTACCAATTATCATCTAAGAAGGAAAGATAATCTAATATTATTAGTAAATTTTTTTAAACGTAAGCCTTTGAAGTATTTCACTTCAATAACCTTCGAATACCTTTAATATAAATGTAATATTTACGAAGGTTATTGGTACCAAAAACCTTCATTTTTATTAATAAAACGTAATACTGCAGAGGTTATTGATATTGATAACTTTCAATAACCTTCACTTTATCATAATAAATATAATATTTGCGAAGGTTATTGGTCCAATAACCTTCAATAACTTTTGAAAACGAAATTATTACAATAATTTCTAATATAAAAAATTTCCTGATGTACATCTTAAAAACAGTTTTATTTATACATAAATTTATAATTAAAAAATTAATACATCTTACAAAAATTACATAATACCATTTTTTACTGATTATCATCTAAGGAGGAAAGATAATCTAATATATTATTAGCCNAATTATAAATTTCTTTATAATTAGTTAAATTATTTAACCGAGATAGGTTCTATAGTTCTATTAAGATTTAAATTATTTATTACTCCATTTGTATCTTCTTAAAGATCTTATATTTCTTCTAGTGACTTAAACTAATTATTATTTTTTAATATTATTCCTAATAATCTAGAACCAATTCAAAATCATTTTTTGATAAGATTATTAAAAAATTTAAAATCTGATTTTTCAAAGAAAAGATATTTTATAAAACAGTTTTATTTATATATAAATTCATAATTAAAAAATTAATACATCTTATAAAAATTATATGATATCATTTTTTACCAATTATCATCTAAGAAGGAAAGATAATCTAATATTATTAGTAAATTTTTTTAAACGTAAGCCTTTGAAGTATTTCACTTCAATAACCTTCGAATACCTTTAATATAAATGTAATATTTACGAAGGTTATTGGTACCAAAAACCTTCATTTTTATTAATAAAACGTAATACTGCAGAGGTTATTGATATTGATAACTTTCAATAACCTTCACTTTATCATAATAAATATAATATTTGCGAAGGTTATTGGTCCAATAACCTTCAATAACTTTTGAAAACGAAATTATTACAATAATTTCTAATATAAAAAATTTCCTGATGTACATCTTAAAAACAGTTTTATTTATACATAAATTTATAATTAAAAAATTAATACATCTTACAAAAATTACATAATACCATTTTTTACTGATTATCATCTAAGGAGGAAAGATAATCTAATATATTATTAGCCTAAATAAAAGATAAAATATTTTAATTGCAAATAATTATAAACAAAAGATAAATAATAAAAAAATATATATATTTACTAAGGAAATTTTATTTTTTAATTTCTTATCTTTTAATTTTAATAAAATCTCTAATATTTATCTTTGCTGCTCTATTATTATACCTTCAATTTTATTTTGTTTTTTTAATACTTGCTGAAGTTTTGCATTATTGCTTTGACATATTTGGATTAATTCGGCATACCTCATAAATTTACCATTACCAAATTATTATTAATATAAATGATTATAGAACATATTAACAAACATGCAATAGATGTAATTATATATTCTAATCATCTTTAAATTTTTTATCTAAAACTTGTGATGGAGGAGGTGATACTTCACTTGTCGTCTGATATAAAAAATGATAAATATACTAAGATAATGAAAATAATACAAAAGTAATGAACATAATTTACTATTAACTTTTTACTGTATATTAATTTTTTTGGTGCCATTATAGATAAACATTGTTTTTTAAATTTTTGTGACTATTCTTGTTTGGAATAATTATAATCTTTTGATGGCAAAAAATACACTTTAATTTTCCTAAGCTTATCATCTTAAATAGTAAATACAATATTTTAAACACTTTAATAAAGGTTATCTGTTTCGAATTTATTTTGAAAATGAATATGCCCGTAACTACAATATTATTAATGATAATATTAAAGAAAATTTCAT
This sequence comes from Diversispora epigaea, assembly GCA_003547095.1. Classification (NCBI taxonomy): domain Eukaryota; kingdom Fungi; phylum Glomeromycota; class Glomeromycetes; order Diversisporales; family Diversisporaceae; genus Diversispora; species Diversispora epigaea. Next base: position 123,515 of record PQFF01000443.1, read on the forward strand.
TATTAATAAAATTAATTATATTTATTTATTTATTTTTTTTTTAAAGACATGGATTATTTTATTTTGTGTAATCAAATTGATTAATTTTTGAAATTTATTTTTATCAATATTAAATAAATTACCACTTACAAAAAAAAATTGCTTAGGTGAATAACAAAATTTTAATCTTTTTCTATTTTAAATAAAAATGTAAGTGTTAAAAAGATTTTACAAAACTTATTATTAATTTTTTATTAGGTATTAATTTTTTAGATACCATTATAAATAAATATTATTTTTTAAATTTTTGTTCTTGTTCAAAATATTTATAATCTTTTAAAAAATATATTTTAATTTTTTCAAACTTATTATCTTGAATAGTAAATGTATTATCTTAAATACTTTGATAAAAGTTATTTGTTTCAGATTTGATTTGAAAATGAATATGCCCGTAACTACAATATTATTAATGATAATATTAAAGAAAATTTCATTATTAATAAAATTAATTATATTTATTTATTTATTTTTTTTTTAAAGACATGGATTATTTTATTTTGTGTAATCAAATTGATTAATTTTTGAAATTTATTTTTATCAATATTAAATAAATTACCACTTACAAAAAAAAATTGCTTAGGTGAATAACAAAATTTTAATCTTTTTCTATTTTAAATAAAAATGTAAGTGTTAAAAAGATTTTACAAAACTTATTATTAATTTTTTATTAGGTATTAATTTTTTAGATACCATTATAAATAAATATTATTTTTTAAATTTTTGTTCTTGTTCAAAATATTTATAATCTTTTAAAAAATATATTTTAATTTTTTCAAACTTATTATCTTGAATAGTAAATGTATTATCTTAAATACTTTGATAAAAGTTATTTGTTTCAGATTTGATTTGAAAATGAATATGACTATAATTACAATATTATTAGTAATAATATTAAAGAAAATTTCACCATCAATAAAATTGATTATATTTATTTATTTCTTTTTTTTAAAAACATAAATTATTTTATTTTGTGTGATTAGATTGATTAATTTTTGAAACTTATTTTTATTAACATTAAACAGATCATTACCTACAAAAAGAAATTGTTCAGATAAATAATAAAGTTTTGATCTTTTCCTACTTAAAACAAAAATATAGATATCAGAGAGATTTTACAAAACTTATTATTAATCTTTTATTAGGTGTTAATTTTTTAAATACTATTATAGATAAACATTATTTTTTAAATTTTTGTTCTTGTTTAAAATATTTATAATCTTTTGATAGTAAAAAATACATTTTAATTTTTTTAAACTTATTATCTTGAATAGTAAATATATTATCTTAAATACTTTGATAAAAGTTATTTGTTTCAGATTTGGTTTGAAAATAAATATGACCATAATTACAATATCATTAGTGATAATATTAAAGAAAATTTCATTATCAACGTGACATTATATAACACAACATAACATGTTACGATATGATATAACATGACACAACATAACATAAATGTATAGAAAATAATTATTTTTTATAAATAAAATTTCTATGATTATTATAAAAAATATAATTGATTCCTTTTCCAAAATCAGTAAATTTTTCATTATTAAAACTTAACTTCCTTCAAGATTTTCTACATTACCATAAAGAGAATAATGATACAATACATAAAAAATAATTATTTCTTATAAATAAAATTTTTATAACTATTACAAAAGATATAATTAATTTTTTCTCTAGAATCAGTAGATTTTTCATTATTGAAATTAAACTTCCTTTAAAATTTTCTACACTATCATAAAGGGAATGACAATATGATATGTAAAAAATAATTATTTTTTATAAATAAAGTTTCTATAACTATTATAAAAGACATAACTGATTCCTCTTTTAGAATTAGTAGATCTTTCATTATTGAAACTAAACTTCTTTCAAGATTTCCTATACTACTATAAAGGGAATTACAACATAACATATAAAAAATAATTATTTTTTATAAATAAAGTTTCTATAATTGTTATAAAAAATATAACTAATTTCTTTTTTAGAATCAGTAAACCTTTTATCATTAAAACTAAATTTCCTTCAAGGTTTCTTACATTATTACAAAGAAAATAACAAATGTAAAAACATATGTAAAATAAAATATAAAATAAAAAAAATCACTTACTTATTTTTATTTAAAACTTGAAAAATAAGAAGAAAAAATTTGTAATCAATAATATTATAATTATTTTTATAAAGTGCTAATTATTATTATATTATACATTTTTAACACCTGTAATCAAAGCATATATTTAAATAATGTGATACTAATTAATCAGCTCTGTTAGTACAGTCAAAATTAATTGTGAATGAACTAAATATTTTAACTTTATTAATATATATAATTTTTTATTACCATTTTAATTTTAGAATAATTTTTTTAAAATTTAGTGTCATCTATAAAATTTTTTATATTTCTTACTTCAAGTACCAATAATTCAATTTTGTAATTTTGTAATAGTATTATTAAATATATTATTTTAGATGATAGGTTTAACTTTATATATTCTATATTAATATATTTTCATTTTCTAAAAGTAACACTACATGAATTTTTCTTAATCTTAGAAAAATTAATTATGCCAATTTAAAAATTGATTTTATAAAAGAATTATTATAACATAAAAAATTCATCACTTACCAGTTAAGTTCAAAAGTACTTATATTAAATTTTATGAATCCAATAATTAGATTAAGAATTTTGATAATATAATTATGCTCTCAATATTACATAACAAAAATATTAATCTCTCTCTGTAAACAGAGATAGCTAAATAGAATTTCAATTAGTATTGTAAAATCTAATAACCTTCTATTTTGATTTATTTAAATATTTAACAATATATTTACAAAAATTTGATAATTTTAACAGTTAATTGTATATCCTTAAATTCTAATGTTGTAAATTTATTTTTCCATGATATTAGATCATTTAACAACTTCTATAAAATATCATAATAATTTATAAATATGTTGTAAGAAACAGATAAAACTATAAATAAAAAAATAACTTACTATCTGGTCACATTTATCATGTAGCAAATTTTGTACTTTTTTATTAATTTTTTTCTTACAAAGTTTCTTTCTTAATTTGTTAAACAATTGAGCATAATCAGAAGTTTTAAAAATCTAATTCCAGTCAACTTTCATTTAATTAGAAAAATTCATTATATGGAATTTAATAGATCTGAAATTTTTATAATAAAGTAGAGGACATGTTAATTACAAATATAATTAATATATTATACTTACAAGTTTTCTTTTTTCAATCGATCTGTTACTTTTATTCATATTTTCTTGAAATTTAAATTTAAAAAAAGTAAGTCAGAAATTTGAAATTATAATAAAAATTTAAATATTATTCAAGATATTATTCAAAAAGTGAACTATTATTTTATCTACAATAATTTCATTGATTTTTGCATTATTAATTTTTGGATCTTCTTTATTATAAATTTATGTAGTAAAATTATTTGTATATTGATTTGATACTTGTTTAATCTTAGAAACAATTTGATCGCAATTAAGATTCAAATTATTTGCTCGCATTACATATGTCTCAAAATACTAATATATCAATAGTTATTTCTATATTTTTTATATTATACTAGATTATAATATTTTAATAAGACAATATGTTTATTCATATTTAAAAAAATAATTCAACTATATTTATCATATTTACTCTCTTATTGATTTCTGATTTTGTTAAATTTTTTATATATTTATTTTATAAAATGATATTTGTTTGACATTTATTAAATTCTTAATTTTAAAAATAAAAAATATTAATTAATATATTATAACTTTTACAATGTATATTATAAATAAAGTGTTATAAACCACATTCTTCATTTCAGACAAACAAACTATTTATTTTTTGTGCCAAAATCATTTAACTAGAAATTGCAAGGTATAGTTTTATTTAAACAACTCAAACTATATATACTATCAATACATTTCTATTTTAAACAAACGAACAGCTTACTTTCTATAACAAAACACTCACTAGAAACTGTAAAAATATAGTTTATACAAATATATTAGAAAAAATAAAACTTAATTTTAAGCTATTATTTTATTCTATTTGCATATTGATATTGAGGTTCTTTTTCTGAAAATAGTTCAAGAAAAATTGCTAACTTAGTTTCAAGTGAACTATAGGAATCATATTTATTTGTTTCAAATACTTTTTTAATGTAAAATATATTTCAATCGGTAATACTCTATTTTTCAATAGGTTTATTTCAATATTTTTAAAAAAAATTAATATTAATAATTAAGTTAAATAAATTTATTGAAACAATAAAAGATAAGGTTTATCTGGATAACAAAGAGATAAAATTATTTCCTTCAATAGTTTTATGCTTATTATATTAGTTTCAGTTAAATATAAAAATAACGTATATATTAATAAAATAAAAAATTAAAATAACACATAATTTGTAAACTATTTTACTATTACTTCAATATCATCAAAATTAAGAATAGAAGATTTAATTGATACCAAGGTTGGTTTAATAATTGTGTCTTTGGCTAATTAATTTTGCACCAACTAAATTTTAGTTCAAAAATTAATTAAATTGCAGTGACTAAATTCTAGTTCAAAAGCTAATTATCACTCTTTTCAAATTAGTGTAATAATGTAAAAAATTTAGTTATATAATTAATTTGTATTCAAATATAAATAAACAAATATCACGTGCCTGATCCTCAAATTTTGACCAATAAAAATTTGTAATGTGACAAAACAATTGATCTCATGTAATTGATAATTATTTTTAGTCAATAAAAATTTATAATGTGATTTTCGCTTAACGAAATCAAATACTTATATTATTTCTTTATTTAAACATATATTCTTAAATAACTTGATATAAAATAATAAAATATTTTTTAAACAGTTATTTCTACTTGTAAAAAATATTTTTATTATAATTATTATAGTGAAATAAAATCAATAAAATCGTATATGTAATAAATAATTAGATTTCAAAAATTTATTTAATTAAATATTATGTTAAAGGTAAAATATATATATATATATTTACAAATATAAAGGTTATGTAAAGCTATATGAAGTTATATAAAAATTATATAAAGCTATATAAAATTTTTTTAATCAAATAAGCAAAGGTAATCGTAAAGGTAATCACTAATAATCGCTTTTAGTCAATTTTGTAATCAGTATAAAGACTATATATAAATGTATTAAAAAAAGATTAAAATATAATAAATAGATACATAGGTAATTTATTATTATTTGGTATTTGTTAAATCTATAAATCATATGTAATACAAATACTTTTATATAATCAGGTATTTAGTATTTAATTTTTAATTAATAAATTATTTTATCACATAATCGTACTAATTTGAAAACCACGATAATTTTTTACTAACTAAATTCTAATGTAATTTCTAATTGATTGATACAATTTTGGTCACGNTTAGATTTCAAAAATTTATTTAATTAAATATTATGTTAAAGGTAAAATATATATATATATATTTACAAATATAAAGGTTATGTAAAGCTATATGAAGTTATATAAAAATTATATAAAGCTATATAAAATTTTTTTAATCAAATAAGCAAAGGTAATCGTAAAGGTAATCACTAATAATCGCTTTTAGTCAATTTTGTAATCAGTATAAAGACTATATATAAATGTATTAAAAAAAGATTAAAATATAATAAATAGATACATAGGTAATTTATTATTATTTGGTATTTGTTAAATCTATAAATCATATGTAATACAAATACTTTTATATAATCAGGTATTTAGTATTTAATTTTTAATTAATAAATTATTTTATCACATAATCGTACTAATTTGAAAACCACGATAATTTTTTACTAACTAAATTCTAATGTAATTTCTAATTGATTGATACAATTTTGGTCACGTAATAAAAAGTTAATCAAATTAAATTATTAATTAATTTTACTGATATTAATATTTTAATATATTGTAACTTTTTCTTTCTTTCAGTCGCCACTTATGGTTCCGCAGTAAAAACTTAAGTGCTTATAAAGAAAGTGGTCTTTGTCAGAAGTTGCTCTTACTCCAACCAAATAAAACTTAGACAAGCAGAGTGAGATATAAAACTGGAAAGTAATGAACGTTGGAGCTATGGAGTTAGTTTTGTTTTTTTTAAAAAGTATAAACAACAGAGGATAATAGGTCAGAATGGTACTTAGCGGATAAGCTCTGGAAAAAAGTCTTAGGGATAAAATCTGATAAGAAATTCAGATTTTTTAAGGACTAGTCTTCCTCTTTTTGATCTTGTTAGTATCTAGATGAACGTGAAAATTAAAAATGTTATATGATGCTATTTGGTTTCTTTGAGTAGGGAAGGGTCTACGTTACGAATTTCTTATTTTCATGTATTTAAATAGTTTTTGGAGAATTTTCAAATTTCAGTTTGATCCTAATTATCGATCTTGTCGATCAAGGGGTAATGCATTAATATAAAAGTATGATATGGTGATACTTAAGGGGATGATCAATGGTGATGTAGAGGATGTGATGAATTGTGGGAGGATAGAGAAGATGTAGTTTTATAGTTGTTGTTTATAAAGGTGGTACTCGTAATTATGAATTAAAAGTTATGATATTACTGCCTGTATTGTAATTATTAAGGATTTCAATGAAAAAAATTCATAATTCCGTAATTCATAATTATCCGTAAGTCTGTAATTGTTCTGTAAGTTCGTAAGTAAAAATGATACTCATAATTATTTAATTTTAAAATTTTATTATTAAATTTTTAAACATTTAAGTTTAAATATCTATAGTTATTTTAATTTTAATGTACAGAATTTGAAACTTCTACATCCAATACAAATTATTTTTAACTTTAAGTTTAATTATTAATACTTTTAATATTTAATTATTAAAATTAAAAGTTTTATATATAAAAACTATTAGTAATTATTTTTAAAATTAATTTTTAGTTAGTAAACTTTATTTTAAAATATTTCAATCAAAAATTATCTAATTTGAATAAAAAAAGTATCATTTTGAAACCAGAAATATAAAGATTTCAAATATATACTTTATTATTACACAAAAGTCCATAATTAGTTACAGAATTACAGATTTGTATCGTAATTCATCATAATATTAAGGACTTGTAAAAATAATTAAGAACACTAGCTTTAGTTGCTGAGGTGTTAAGTTGCTGTAATTGAGTAGAGGGTTAGTAACTAAGTTGTAGGAGGATTAGAAATTAGTANATTATCGATCTTGTCGATCAAGGGGTAATGCATTAATATAAAAGTATGATATGGTGATACTTAAGGGGATGATCAATGGTGATGTAGAGGATGTGATGAATTGTGGGAGGATAGAGAAGATGTAGTTTTATAGTTGTTGTTTATAAAGGTGGTACTCGTAATTATGAATTAAAAGTTATGATATTACTGCCTGTATTGTAATTATTAAGGATTTCAATGAAAAAAATTCATAATTCCGTAATTCATAATTATCCGTAAGTCTGTAATTGTTCTGTAAGTTCGTAAGTAAAAATGATACTCATAATTATTTAATTTTAAAATTTTATTATTAAATTTTTAAACATTTAAGTTTAAATATCTATAGTTATTTTAATTTTAATGTACAGAATTTGAAACTTCTACATCCAATACAAATTATTTTTAACTTTAAGTTTAATTATTAATACTTTTAATATTTAATTATTAAAATTAAAAGTTTTATATATAAAAACTATTAGTAATTATTTTTAAAATTAATTTTTAGTTAGTAAACTTTATTTTAAAATATTTCAATCAAAAATTATCTAATTTGAATAAAAAAAGTATCATTTTGAAACCAGAAATATAAAGATTTCAAATATATACTTTATTATTACACAAAAGTCCATAATTAGTTACAGAATTACAGATTTGTATCGTAATTCATCATAATATTAAGGACTTGTAAAAATAATTAAGAACACTAGCTTTAGTTGCTGAGGTGTTAAGTTGCTGTAATTGAGTAGAGGGTTAGTAACTAAGTTGTAGGAGGATTAGAAATTAGTAGTATAACATATTATTATTGGCGTATAGGTTTTTTTTGTTAGCTTGAAGAAATTTTGCGATATAAGATCCTTACACTGGTTGAAAATTTATAAAACTTACACCTATTGGGTACCAGATAGGTGTAGTATCTGTGCCTAATATCGTACACATATCGGGTATCCGATAGGTGTGAGAAAACATTTTTCACACTTATCAGGTACCCGATATATGTAAAAAAACATTTTTCATACCTATCGGGTACCCGATATGTGTACGATATTAGGCACGAATACTACACCTATCTGATACCCGATAGGTGTAGGTTTTATAAATTTTCGACTAGTGTTAGGACAAGTTAATTAAAAGAGTTTTTGGCTGAGATAAACTATTAATCTGAAGAATGACATCAGGAAATTTTTTATATCAGAGGTTATTGTAATAATTTTGTTTTCAAAGGTTATTGAAGGTTATTGGACTAATAACTTTCACAAATATTACATTTATTATGATAAAGTGAAGGTTATTGAAGATTATCGATATCAATAACCTCCAAAGTATTACGTTTTATTAATAAAAATGAAGGTTTTCAGTACCAATAACCTTCGTAAATATTATGTTTATGTTGGAGGTATTCGAAAGTTATCGGAGTGAAAAACTTCGAAGACTTACGTTTAAAAAAATTTACTGATGGAGGTCATTAGATAAATATATCTTGAGAGGATTTTCAGATCCGTTATGGACACCAATTTTATAAACGATACCAATAAACACTAATACACGTGTTAGAAGAACTTAGGTTCGTAACTATTGAATTAGGAGGGGAGCATTTCATAAGAATACGTTTCAAGACTTACCCGTTAACACCATTACCTCTGTACTGGTAGAACTTTGTTTGAACCTCGTTAGGATTATATAATTTATGGGAGAAACAGTTATTTCATTTAACCAATCATCAGTAAATTTTTTTAAATGTAAGCCTTTGAAGTCCTTCACTCCAATAACCTTCGAATACCTCCAACATAAACGTAATATTTACGAAGGTTATTGATATCGAAAACCTTCATTTTTATTAATAAAACGTAATACTCTGGAGGTTATTGATATTGATAACCTTCAATAACCTTCATTTTATTATAATAAACGTAATATTTGCGAAGGTTATTGGTCTGATAACCTTTAATAACCTTTGAAAACGAAATTATTACATTAACCTCTGATATAAAAAATTTCCAGATGATATAATTTATAGTCAACTTACGTGGTCCCATAAATGGAAACAAGTATATAATGGTATAAAAAACTTAAATGGGAAAAGTTTGATGTAAAGCATCAGCTTGTTGAAGTTGCTGTGACGTAGTAGTTGTACGTGGTTAGTTAAGGGGTAAAAGTGTAAAGGTTAAGTCACTTTTTAAGGAGATGTTTTATTAGAGAGGATGGAAAATAATTTTTTTTTGAAGACCTGGATAGGAACTATCTAGTAGAGTGCTTGTTGTGCTTTAGAGTAGTTGGTTAGATTGTTAATTAGTAAATAACTATAATCTATCTTTAATTCTTTCATATGTAATTTAGTTTACTTTTTTACTGTTATTGGAAATAAATAAAGATGAGACTTCACTTGTCGATTAAAAATAAAAAATAAAAAAAAAAATATTTTAATATATTGTGTAAATTTTCTTTCTTGATCATAAAAAATGAAAACGATAAAAAAATTTTAAAAAGTTCAGTACAATCACTCCACAGGTTCTACATCATATAAAAAAAACCAAGGTTTAAAATATTAATACTATACAGTTTAAGGCAAGGAGCTCTGCCAGACAAGATTGAATTAGGGACCTAATATCTACTATTAATATTTTTTACGGCAGCCTTCTTTTAAAGGCTCTCTTGTCCTAAGAAGAAACGTTAATAAAGAAAACTTCAGGTAATTATTACACACTTAGAACGTAATGAAGAAGTGTGACTTTACGAGTAGCAGAAACTTGGAACAACACACGCATAACGATATAACACAAAAAATTTTAAAAATATTTTTTTTTCTCTATATTGGAACTTTATTTTTTTATTGTTTTTTATTTTTTTTTGTTTTTTTTGGGAGGAGGGAAGGTACAATACAAATTGAGCCAAGAATTTAGCCAAATTTAATTTAACCAATTGAGCCCAGAATTTAGTCACGGCTATACATGTTCCCAAAATTGATTTTGAATTTTTGAGGTATTTCGACTTTTTGAGATTTATGCAAAATCTATTCTATATATGGAAGTAAAAAAAGTATCCAGTTATATGTATCTTTAATCAAAGAATATATTTGGGTGGTCAAAAAATTTTGGGTTTTAAATAAAATAATTTCGTCTTCTATGAAAAACTATTTCGACTTTTTTTTCCAAAATTACAATTTCGGGGCCTCAAAATAATTTTGCGTGCAAGTATAATTGTATCTATCATCACAGGTCAAAATCTGTATTTCGGGCACCTATCGGGCACTTATCGGGGACCTATCGGAGACCTATCGGGCCTATACTTGCACGCAAAATTATTTTGGGGCCCCGAAATTGGTATTTTGGGGAAAAAAGTCGAAATAGTTTTTCATAGAAGACGAAATTATTTTATTTAAAACCCGAAATTTTTTGACCACCCAGATTTATTCTTTGATTAAAGATACACATAATTAGGTACTTTTTTTACTTCCATATATAGAATAGATTCTGCATAAATCTCAAAAAGTCGAAATATCTCAAAAATCCAAAATCAATTTTGGGAACATGTATAATCGGGCCCCCGATAGGTGTAAATAAATACTAGTCGGAGAGATATCAGTCANTGATCTTCCTCACAGTATTCTGCTTTCCATAATTCTGTATTTGACTTTTCGGGTTCCATAAATTTATGTTTAAATCGTATATTAGAGGAAGGCGCATTTTTATACCATTTGACATATGCTAGAAGATGTGTTTTGGGTCCTTTTGGAAGTGTTAGAGTATGTTCGAAATAATATTATACCTCTCCAAGGTAAATATCACTGCTTCCATCTCTGTATGCTTTCCACTTCGCTAATATAATTGCATTATTTTCATGTCGTCCAGCGATTATGGACCCAAATATTTCATTACCAATTATTAATCTTGCATGTTGGTTCATAGTTACTTCTATACACGCATTTACATCCTTCTTTTTTCTATTATATAATGTTGCATACCATTCGCATAATATTTTTTGAACTTCTATAGGAATACTTACCTTTTCATGCGAAGGCGTCAGCATACGTCCTGATATAAGTTCAGTGCCATAGATCTTATTAGATATATCATGTCTCATTGAGATAAAATACTGTAACTCTTCTCTATCAAATTCATTAGTTACAACTAAACTGCCGGCAGCTTTCTTTGGAGAAAGAAATTGATGGGACTTCTCTAGGAGACCAGATGTCCATTGACGTGTCAGATGATAATCCACAAGCGAATTTTTAAGAACAATTCGCATAAGTTNATTAGAGGAAGGCGCATTTTTATACCATTTGACATATGCTAGAAGATGTGTTTTGGGTCCTTTTGGAAGTGTTAGAGTATGTTCGAAATAATATTATACCTCTCCAAGGTAAATATCACTGCTTCCATCTCTGTATGCTTTCCACTTCGCTAATATAATTGCATTATTTTCATGTCGTCCAGCGATTATGGACCCAAATATTTCATTACCAATTATTAATCTTGCATGTTGGTTCATAGTTACTTCTATACACGCATTTACATCCTTCTTTTTTCTATTATATAATGTTGCATACCATTCGCATAATATTTTTTGAACTTCTATAGGAATACTTACCTTTTCATGCGAAGGCGTCAGCATACGTCCTGATATAAGTTCAGTGCCATAGATCTTATTAGATATATCATGTCTCATTGAGATAAAATACTGTAACTCTTCTCTATCAAATTCATTAGTTACAACTAAACTGCCGGCAGCTTTCTTTGGAGAAAGAAATTGATGGGACTTCTCTAGGAGACCAGATGTCCATTGGCGTGTCAGATAATAATCCACAAGCAAATTTTTAAGAACAATTCGCATAAGTTCAGGTTCGATCTGTCGATTACTGTTGGGATATGAACCTATGAAAAGATTTGTGTTAAAATTTTATTTATTATAATTTCGTACACCCGATATGTGTGGCTTACCTATGTATCCATTTAATCGCTCGTACGGGAATAACCAAAAACTATAAACAGAGCCATAATCCCGTATGCATTCAGGAATATGCATTGATAAATGGATATTACTTGTAATAAATTCAGGCCCATAGGTTCTTTCTATATTTATTGACATATCCCTTAATCTTTCTTGGGCTTCTTGCAGATCATCTTCAGTAACAAATCTAGCAACCAATAAGTTACACGCCCTAACAAAATGTCCCAATATCTTTCTATCATTATCATATAACATGTCCCATAAAATTTTTGTTGCATANTATTCTATGCACTGCTATAATTGAATCTTGATCTTCCTCACAGTATTCTGCTTTCCATAATTCTGTATTTGACTTTTCGGGTTCCATAAATTTATGTTTAAATCGTATATTAGAGGAAGGCGCATTTTTATACCATTTGACATATGCTAGAAGATGTGTTTTGGGTCCTTTTGGAAGTGTTAGAGTATGTTCGAAATAATATTATACCTCTCCAAGGTAAATATCACTGCTTCCATCTCTGTATGCTTTCCACTTCGCTAATATAATTGCATTATTTTCATGTCGTCCAGCGATTATGGACCCAAATATTTCATTACCAATTATTAATCTTGCATGTTGGTTCATAGTTACTTCTATACACGCATTTACATCCTTCTTTTTTCTATTATATAATGTTGCATACCATTCGCATAATATTTTTTGAACTTCTATAGGAATACTTACCTTTTCATGCGAAGGCGTCAGCATACGTCCTGATATAAGTTCAGTGCCATAGATCTTATTAGATATATCATGTCTCATTGAGATAAAATACTGTAACTCTTCTCTATCAAATTCATTAGTTACAACTAAACTGCCGGCAGCTTTCTTTGGAGAAAGAAATTGATGGGACTTCTCTAGGAGACCAGATGTCCATTGGCGTGTCAGATAATAATCCACAAGCAAATTTTTAAGAACAATTCGCATAAGTTCAGGTTCGATCTGTCGATTACTGTTGGGATATGAACCTATGAAAAGATTTGTGTTAAAATTTTATTTATTATAATTTCGTACACCCGATATGTGTGGCTTACCTATGTATCCATTTAATCGCTCGTACGGGAATAACCAAAAACTATAAACAGAGCCATAATCCCGTATGCATTCAGGAATATGCATTGATAAATGGATATTACTTGTAATAAATTCAGGCCCATAGGTTCTTTCTATATTTATTGACATATCCCTTAATCTTTCTTGGGCTTCTTGCAGATCATCTTCAGTAACAAATCTAGCAACCAATAAGTTACACGCCCTAACAAAATGTCCCAATATCTTTCTATCATTATCATATAACATGTCCCATAAAATTTTTGTTGCATATATCATAATAAAGGTCTTCCATTGATCAGCAGTGAGCTTTGAAAATCCTTCTCTGATAGCAATCTTTGAAGGGATTCGACCAATATCAGATGGAAGTTGAACGCTATCCATCCTTTTTTGTGCTGTACGAAGTTGCTCAGAATTTAACTTATTTTCTTTAATAAATATGGATTGAATAATCCATTTTGCAATTCCAAGGAACAAGTAATGCATTGGATCTACTACTGCAAATCTGATCAGATCCATGTAAGGGAGACGAAGCAATTCAGACCATCGCATTCCGTTTATTTTAAAATGAGCTTTTCTTGTTCCTCTGGTGTAGAGGTACGATCNCCGAAATTGGTATTTTGGGGAAAAAAGTCGAAATAGTTTTTCATAGAAGACGAAATTATTTTATTTAAAACCCGAAATTTTTTGACCACCCAGATTTATTCTTTGATTAAAGATACACATAATTAGGTACTTTTTTTACTTCCATATATAGAATAGATTCTGCATAAATCTCAAAAAGTCGAAATATCTCAAAAATCCAAAATCAATTTTGGGAACATGTATAATCGGGCCCCCGATAGGTGTAAATAAATACTAGTCGGAGAGATATCAGTCATTTATAAAAAATTGGGTCCCCGATATATTAAAGTACCTGATATTTTTTTTTAATCAAATTTTTTATATCCCCGATAGGTGTATTAAATATTACCGATATTTATTAAGATACCTGATTTTTGTAATAAATATCAGCTACCCGATATTTATTTACAACTATCGGGTGCACGATATTTATTTTACAACTATCGGATCACCGATATGTGTAAATAAATAATATCGGGTCACCGATATGTGTAAATAATATCGGGNAAATGTCCCAATATCTTTCTATCATTATCATATAACATGTCCCATAAAATTTTTGTTGCATATATCATAATAAAGGTCTTCCATTGATCAGCAGTGAGCTTTGAAAATCCTTCTCTGATAGCAATCTTTGAAGGGATTCGACCAATATCAGATGGAAGTTGAACGCTATCCATCCTTTTTTGTGCTGTACGAAGTTGCTCAGAATTTAACTTATTTTCTTTAATAAATATGGATTGAATAATCCATTTTGCAATTCCAAGGAACAAGTAATGCATTGGATCTACTACTGCAAATCTGATCAGATCCATGTAAGGGAGACGAAGCAATTCAGACCATCGCATTCCGTTTATTTTAAAATGAGCTTTTCTTGTTCCTCTGGTGTAGAGGTACGATCCGTTGATGACTTATCCATCAATCCGATGGATTATCTGTGGTAACACAGATTGACAGATCATTTTTTAAAAATTTAAAAGATCCGGATTAAAAAAAATATAATCCGGATTAATTCGGATTATATATATCAATCCGCGGATTAATCACGGATTGATTACAGATTGAAGGATTAATCCGGATTGTTCTCTAATCCGAGGATTATTCTTTTAATCTGTAAATTATTTTTTTAATCTGTGATACAATATTTCTTTCTTTAAATATTATATTACAATTATTATTTTGAGTTAAAAAGATAATTATATAGTTTAAAAGAGTTTAGAGTTATAAGTGAGTAATATTATATTTATTTTATTAGTTAGAATATTTTCAGATATTTAAAGGTACTAACTATTACTTTTTAGAACTATTTTTATAGTAAAATCGGTACATTACTCACATTACTATTCTATAGATCTAAACAAGAAAAAAGAGTAATTAAATAGTTTTAAAGGAGTTTATAGAGTTGTAAGTGGATAATATTTCATTTATTTTATTAGTTTAGATAATTTTTAGATATTTAAAAGTATTAATTATTACTTTTTGATTATTTTTAAAACTATTTTTAGTGAAATCGGGTAGCGCAGTACCGTTTTTATAGATTTAGATTAAAAAATGATAATTATATAATTTAAAAAATTATAAGTGAATAATATTTCGTTTATTTTATTAGTTTAGAATATTTTTAGATATTTAAAGGTACTAACTATTACTTTTTAAAACTATTTTATAGTAAAATCAGCACATTATTCACATTACTATTCTATAGATCTAAACAAAAAAAAAGAGTAATTATATAGTTTTAAAGGAATTTATAGAGTTGTAAATAGATAATATTTCGTTTATTTTATTAGTTTAAATAATTTTTAGATATTTAAAAGTATTAATTATTACTTTTTGATTATTTTTAGAATTATTTTTTAGTGAAATCGGGTGGCGCAGTACCGTTTTTATAAATTTAAATTAAAAAAATGATAATTATATAATTTAAAAAATTATAAGTGAGTAATATTTCGTTTATTTTATTAATTTAGAATATTTTTAGATATTTAAAGGTACTAACTATTACTTTTTAAAACTATTTTATAGTGAAATTGGCATATTATTTATATTACTATTCTATAGATCTAAATAAGAAAGAAGAGTAATTATAGAGTTGTAAATAGATAATATTTCGTTTATTTTATTAGTTTAGATAATTTTTAGATATTTAAAAATATTAATTATTACTTTTTGATTATTTTTAGAACTATTTTTTAGTGAAATCGGATGGCGCAGTACCGTTTTTATAGATTTAGATTAAAAAAAAGATAATTATATAGTTTAAAAAGTTATAAGTGAATAATATTTCGTTTATTTTATTAATTTAGAATATTTTCAGATATTTAAAAATACTAACTATTACTTTTTAAAACTATTTTATAGTGAAATCGGCACATTATTCACATTACTATTCTATAGATCTAAATAAGAAAGAAGAGTAATTATATAGTTTTAAAGGAGTTTATAGAGTTGTAAATAGATAATATATCGTTTATTTTATTAGTTTAGATAATTTTTAGATATTTAAAAGTATTAATTATTACTTTTTAATTATTTTTAGAACTATTTTTTAGTGAAATCGGATGGCGCAGTACCGTTTTTATAGATTTAGATTAAAAAAAAGATAATTATATAGTTTAAAAAGTTATAAGTGAATAATATTTCGTTTATTTTATTAATTTAGAATATTTTCAGCTATTTAAAAATACTAACTATTACTTTTTAAAACTATTTTATAGTAAAATCAGCACATTATTCACATTACTATTCTATAGATCTAAATAAGCAAGAAGAGTAATTATATAGTTTTAAAGGAGTTAATAGAGTTGTAAATAGATAATATTTCGTTTATTTTATTAGTTTAGATAATTTTTAGATATTTAAAAGTATTAATTATTACTTTTTAATTATTTTTAGAACTATTTTTTAGTGAAATCGGATGGCGCAGTACCGTTTTTATAGATTTAGATTAAAAAAAAGATAATTATATAGTTTAAAAAGTTATAAGTGAATAATATTTCGTTTATTTTATTAATTTAGAATATTTTCAGCTATTTAAAAATACTAACTATTACTTTTTAAAACTATTTTATAGTAAAATCAGCACATTATTCACATTACTATTCTATAGATCTAAATAAGCAAGAAGAGTAATTATATAGTTTTAAAGGAGTTAATAGAGTTGTAAATAGATAATATTTCGTTTATTTTATTAGTTTAGATAATTTTTAGATATTTAAAAGTATTAATTATTACTTTTTAATTATTTTTAGAACTATTTTTTAGTGAAATCGGATGGCGCAGTACCGTTTTTATAGATTTAGATTAAAAAAAAGATAATTATATAGTTTAAAAAGTTATAAGTGAATAATATTTCGTTTATTTTATTAGTTTAGATAATTTTTAGATATTTAAAAGTATTAATTATTACTTTTTGATTATTTTTAGAACTATTTTTTAGTGAAATCGGGTGGCACAGTACCGTTTTTATAGATTTAGATTAAAAAATAATAATTATATAATTTAAAAAATTATAAGTGAATAATATTTCGTTTATTTTATTAGTTTAGAATATTTTCAGATATTTAAAGGTACTAATTATTACTTTTTAAAACTATTTTTATAGTAAAATCGGCACATTACTCACATTACTATTCTATAGATCTAAACAAAAAAGAAGAGTAATTAAATAGTTTTAAAGGAGTTTATAAAGTTGTAAGTGGATAATACTTCGTTTATTTTATTAGTTTAGAATATTTTTAGATATTTAAAGGTACTAACTATTACTTTTTAAAACTATTTTATAGTGAAATCAGCACATTATTCACATTACTATTCTATAGATCATAACAAGAAAGAAGAGTAATTATATAGTTTTAAAGGAGTTTATAGAGTTGTAAATAGATAATATTTCGTTTATTTTATTAGTTTAGATAATTTTTAGATATTTAAAAGTATTAATTATTACTTTTTGATTATTTTTAGAACTATTTTTTAGTGAAATCGGGTGGCGAAGTACCGTTTTTATAGATTTAGACAAAAAAAAAGATAATTATATAATTTAAAAAGTTATAAATGAGTAATATTTCGTTTATTTTATTAGTTTAGAATATTTTTAGATATTTAAAAGTACTAACTACATCAGGAAATTTTTTATGTCGGAGGTTATTGTAATAATTTCGTTTTCAAAGGTTATTGGAGGTTATCGGACCAATAATCTTCGCAAATATTACGTTTATTATGATAAAGTGAAGGTTATTGAAGGTTATTGATATCAATAACCTCTGGAGTATTATGTTTTATTAATAAAAATGAAGGTTTTCGGTACCAATAACCTTCGTAAATATTACGTTTATGTTGGAGGTATTCGAAGGTTATCGGAGTGAAGGACTTCGAAGGCTTACGTTTAAAAAAATTTACTGATGTATTACTTTTTAAAACTATTTTATAGTAAAATCAGCTAAGGGTGGAAGGCTCAATTGATATGAAGGCTGGCTCAATAATTGCGCCTTTGGCTAATTAATTTTGCGCCAGCTAAATTCTGGCTAAATTTTGGCTCAAAGGCTAATTAAATTGTGCCGGCTAAATTCTGGCTCAAAGGCTAATTAATTTTTTTCTGGCTAAATTCAGGCGCAATTTCTGATTGGCTGGCGCAATTTTGGTCACGTGACAAAAGGTTGATCGGATAAAATTATTAATTAATTTTACTGATATTAACATTTTAATATATTGTTTTAAAATAGCTATAATTTGGTCAATTTTAATGTTACAGAAATGAAATATATATCATCTTGTAGTTAAGAACCAGATCTTTCGATCTGTCATAGAAATATCATAGTAAAAAATCGCTCCTAGTTACGTAAAATTGATTTGAAATTAAAGTTAAAATTAATTATTTTTAAAAATTTAAAAATAATTATTTAATAAATTTTATAATTGCGCCATTATTTAGCCTTTGCGCCAGAATTTAGCCATTGCGCCTGATTGCGCCGTGGCTAAATTCCAGACTCAATTGGCTAAATTAAATCTGGCTAAATTCCTGGCTCAATTCGTATTGCGCCTACCATCCCTAAAATCAGCACATTATTCACATTACTATTCTATAGATTTAAACAAAAAAGAAGAGTAATTATATAGTTTTAAAGGAGTTTATAGAGTTGTAAATAGATAATATTTCGTTTATTTTATTAGTTTAGATAATTTTTAAATATTTAAAGGTATCAATTATTATTTTTTGATTATTTTTAAAACTATTTTTAGTGAAATCGGGTGGCGCAGTACCGTTAGACAAAAAAAAGAATAATATTTTAATAAAATAACTAATAAATAAAAATAAAAAATTATAAAATTGTATTTCTATTTCACAAAATTAATTATTAATTAAATAAATATATAAATAATATAAATTATTTAATTAAATAACAAATATCAATAAATAATAAAATTTTAAGTTAAATATATATTTTAAAAAAAATAAATTGAACGAATAATCTGCGAATTAAACAGATGATCCGCGGATTGAACAGATAATCCTCGNAAAGAAGAGTAATTATATAGTTTTAAAGGAGTTTATAGAGTTGTAAATAGATAATATTTCGTTTATTTTATTAGTTTAGATAATTTTTAAATATTTAAAGGTATCAATTATTATTTTTTGATTATTTTTAGAACTATTTTTAGTGAAATCGGGTGGTGCAGTATCGTTAGACAAAAAAAAGAATAATATTTTAATAAAATAACTAATAAATAAAAATAAAAAATTATAAAATTGTATTTCTATTTCACAAAATTAATTATTAATTAAATAAATATATAAATAATATAAATTATTTAATTAAATAACAAATATCAATAAATAATAAAATTTTAAGTTAAATATATATTTTAAAAAAAATAAATTGAACGAATAATCTGCGAATTAAACAGATGATCCGCGGATTGAACAGATAATCCTCGGATTGGACGGATTAAGTGGATTATCCACGAATTGAATAAATGATCCGTGAATTGAACGGATTATCCATGGATTGAACGGATAATCCGTGGATTGATTAAATTGACTCCATAACGGATTACGGATTAAATTTTTGATAATGATACGGATGACAGATTACACAGATTAATCTGGATCGTACCACTACTCTGGTGTCACATTTAAGCCATTCTTGAGCATATTGTCTATATTTTTGGGGGTCTGCAGGTTCTGTAATCCATTGTTCATAATTATGCATGCCACCATAATGAGTTTTTTTGAACTTCTCACTATATCGACCTCTTTTCGGGCACCTGTGACTTTTCATTACTGCAGATTCATGCCCAAATAACTTTCGTGTAGCTAAAATATCGGAAGAACCTACTATTATTGCAACTCTTATATCGAACCCATCTTTATTTTCAAATGTAATAGGAACTTTCCACCCTTCCCATAATTCCTTAAGTTCATCAATTATCGGAAATAGATAATGGTTTATTTGGTTTTTATTGACTTCCTTAGGTCCAGGTAGAAAGCCTAAATAAATAATATTTTCAGGTTTATTTCTTTCTGCCCTCGGAAGATTACATATCGAAGCATAAATAGCACCAGTGCTATGTTGTGTATATTTAAAGGGTTGGAACCAGTCCAAATTTATTAATAGACCTAAATTCGAGGTAGAGTTTCTTTACTAAAAAATTTGCTTCCATCAAAAGGAAATGTATTCCATACTTTTCCATCATATATATCGGCATAAATATTATTATTATAATTTCTTGTACCCGATTGTTCTAGCATTTTTTCAAAACCGGATCTTTGGTACAAGAGACTTAATTGTTGCTTAATTAAGGGCTTAAGGTATAGCATTCGGGGGATAGCTACCATATTTTTCATATTTTTTTTGAGGGAGGAGAGTTCATTATTGCATAATTTCTTACGGGAAGATACCGGATTATTAGAATATTCTTCATAATGGCAATTCATAATGGTAATTCATAATTGTCAAATTATTGTTTTCTTTATAATTGCATATAATCTTAGAATCATATAATTTATGACAGTTTGTACAAACTGCCATCCTTAATTTTGGTTGAAAAATTCCTAACCTCTTTTTTGCTAAATACAAAGATGTAGGAAATTCCCAGAACTTAGAATCATCTATAGATTTGAGCATAATATTTAAAAATTTAATTAATGCCTCCAAGGCATTATCAGATAATCGATATCGTTGTTGAAACTTAAATAACCAGATAAGTATCTCTATATCTATCTTATCTTTTAGTTCTACTCCTTCATAATTTTCGTTCTCTTCTTCTAGCTCAGGTGCAATAAATAAATTATTTTCTTCAAATACTTCTTCGTGCTCATTTTCTAATTCTACATTCACATCTAATTCTTCATCATCCTCTCGGTCATCAATCAATTCATTATCATCATCACGATATTCTTCAAGGTCATCAATTAATTCATTATCATCATCACGATATTCTTCAAAGTCATCAATTAATTTATTATCATCATCACGATATTCTTCAAGGTCATCAATTAATTTATTGTTTTCATTGTTTTCATTATCATCTAAATCATACAAAAGCATATCATCAAATATATCAGGAGTCTCTTCTATAAGTGAATTATGAAATTGATTATTTCTGGATCACGATGATGATACCACAATGATTTCATCATCAAGATCCATCCCTGAAAGCATATTACTTATTGATGTATCCCTTTTTAACTTAGGTAAACGAGCAGTTTCTTCATCCGGAATGAACTGTCAGGAGCTTCTTTTTCTTTTCTTGCTACTCGTAATTAACGATACATTTTCATTTTTTAAGAAAGGTAATAAATGTTACACAAAATAAAAATTGATATATCGGACACCCGAAAAATGAAAATTTGATATATCAGGTACCCGATTTGATAATAACAACGTTGCAATTTAATAAACTTACTATATTTTCTTGATTCAATTCTTGCTAACTGATTCTTTCTTGAACTTTTAAATTTCCACAATTCTTTATTATTAGCATGCTTCTCCTGAGTTCTTGCTACAACTTCTTTACCATTACGCAATAGACAATTGCATACATATTTATATGTCTTCGTAGAAACTAAGCTAGTTAATGGTGCTGATTTTTGAGACATTTTTTCAAAATATATTAATATATTAGTAAATTGGTTAAAAAAAATAATTTATAAATTGTTCTGAAAATTTTACAAAATATAATATTTCCCTTTTTATATAATTTCGCTAATACACATTTTTTGTAAATTTGCTTTACGTTTTCGTGTCTCAAAATTTGAGAAATTTATGTTTATTAATTTTTAAATTAACACGTTTTTTTATAATTCGCGTCTCAATATTTGAGAAGATTCATGTTTATTATATATATATGCGCTTTTATAATTCGTATCACAATATAAATTACTTATTATAATTTGTGTTATTTATATATAAATTACTTATTATTATTATAATATTAATAGTGTAGCACAAACTTGATGATCTCTGATCCTACTATACATAAAATAAACAAATACCTTTTTTCATAACACAGGTCGAAATATTAAAAATCGGGTACTTATCTGTCACATATAGGGTACCCGACTCGTGCCTAATTTCGGGTACCCGATAAGGCCCCGATATGTGTAAAAAAATATTTTCTACACTTATCGGGTACCCGATATGTCACTGATATGCCATATCCTACACATATCGGGGACTTATCGGGTATTTAGACTATCGGGTACCCGATATGTGACAGATATGTGTAGGATATGGCATATCGGTGACATATCGGGTACCCGATAAGTGTAGAAAATATTTTTTTACACATATCGGGGCCTTATCGGGTACCCGAAATTAGGCACGAGTCGGGTACCCTATATGTGACAGATAAGTACCCGATTTTTAATATTTCGACCTGTGTTATGAAAAAAGGTATTTGTTTATTTTATGTATAGTAGGATCAGAGATCATCAAGTTTGTGCTACACTATTAATATTATAATAATAATAAGTAATTTATATATAAATAACACAAATTATAATAAGTAATTTATATTGTGATACGAATTATAAAAGCGCATATATATATAATAAACATGAATCTTCTCAAATATTGAGACGCGAATTATAAAAAAACGTGTTAATTTAAAAATTAATAAACATAAATTTCTCAAATTTTGAGACACGAAAACGTAAAGCAAATTTACAAAAAATGTGTATTAGCGAAATTATATAAAAAGGGAAATATTATATTTTGTAAAATTTTCAGAACAATTTATAAATTATTTTTNTAAAAAATTTTAACAAAAAAAAAACGAAAATAACGCGTCAAGGATATATAAATTTTATTATTCATTTATTTATTAAAAATATTTTAATAAATATATATACAGGAGTATGATTGTTTTTTGGTTTTTTTTTAAAGAAAAGTTATTTTAAGTAAATAATATCATATCTCCGATGTATCTAATTTATTTTAATACATAATTTTTATAGATGAATATTGAACGAAATTATTAAGTAAGTGAAAATACTATGATGAAATAATTATTATATGAGAATAATATCAATATATTATTATATCATTTTTATGATATCAAAAATATCAAAGAGTAACGTAATAATATCAAAAATATCAAAGAATAACGTAATTCTTAAAGATCGACTACCTGAAAAATAGAATATATAAAGAATCACTTTTTTCTTCGTTTTTTTTTTAAAAAATATTATTTTAATTAAATTAGAATTAAATTAGATAGTTAATAAAATAATATTTTTTCAATTTTCAAAATGACCAAATCTTATAAAGCAAAAAAAGCAAAAAGATTCTCTATCGCATCCCCTATTAAGGCAATAAAAAAAAAAGGAAAAAAAAATCAAAAAAATAAAATAACAAAAAAACGTAATATTAAATATTTTAATTTTTATAATATTTAAATTATAATTAATATTAATAACGAATATAATTTTATATATTTAATAGAACTTTCCCAATTAGATCATTTTTATTACGACTTAATGACAAAAAAGAAAAATAAAAAAGTATCATCATCGTTGTCGTCGAAGTTGTCGTCGTCGTCGTTGTCGTCGTCATCATCGTCATCATCATCATCATTATCATCATCATCATCAACCACTAGTTCCTCAGAACAAGTGTCGCAATCTTTGATTTCTTCATCATCTTCTGACAAAGATAAAAGAATCAAATCCCTAGATGATGAATCTTATAAAAGAATTAAAGTAAGTATAATATATAACAAATTTTATATTAGTTGTGTCTATTGGGGACACGATTAACATACAAATAACAATTTTGTAGAAGGAAGTTTTTCTTGTAGTTGATTCTGAAATGAACACAGTGTATCAAATTAGTGATCGCTTAACTTGGGCTGCTCAAAAGCATAATGTGATTACGAAGTTGCTACCTCCACTCAAAAGAAAAATTAATAAAAAGTACAAAGTTACAGGAGCAGAAATCATAAAAATGCTACAAAGGCGTCATCGGTCATGCCATAGAGTAAATAATATTGATAATCAAGGGCCAAGAGCAGTTATTAATGATAGCAGACGAAAATTAAAGAATATGGTAATGAATGATGTAAGTTCTTTTTTTAATTTTCTAAAAAACGTGCATATCGGAAATAATATATATATATTTATATGTTAATAGAAAAAGAAAAGAAGGAGGAGAGCAGTAGATTTTATGATACAAGGAGGTAACAAGTATATAAAACGATATCCGAAAAAAAATTTATCTAAAATCTTAAATAATTCCAGTTACCATTCAGAAGAATAGGAAGAAACAGATGATGGGACAACCGCGACCGCAAGAATGGCTGCAGCATCAACATTAGCAGCACGAACAACAACTATCATTGATAGTGATAATGATACTGATAATAATAATAATAATAATAATAATAATAATAATAATAATAATAATAATAATAATAATAATAATAATAAAAATAATAATAATAATAATAATAATAATAATAATGATAATAATGATAGTAATAATAATAATGATAATGATAATAATAATGATAATAATAATAGTAATGAAAAAACAACATCAATTTATGTATATGAAAAATGGTGGCGATCGGATGCTGTAAGTAAATAATAATATATATATTTTTTACACCTATCGGGGATATTATTAATGTGTTTTTTTTTTTTAGCTCATAAAACTTTTTAACGAAAGGATCGATCCTGTCGTTAAAGATGTATGCAAAAAACAGCAAAGACAAAGAATCAGAAACGTAGCGTCCAAGATTATAAGAGACGGGCACCCGCCAGTTGGGACCCCGAGCTGGACTCTAAATACAGTAGCATTAATGCGTGAAAATCGGGATCAATCAAAAATAGTAATTTATGATCCCGATACAGAAGAAGAAGAAAGTGAAGGAGAAGAAAAGGACAACACCGATGAGGATGATGATGATGATAGAAACGATTTAATTATAGATAATAAAAGAAAAAGAAAATCATCATCATCATCATCAAATAAAAAAAGAAAACAAGAATCTTCAAAAAAAGATTCTAATAAAAAAAAAAACAAAAAAAAACAAAAAAACAAAAAAAAAAATAAAAAAAAATAAAAAAAATAATTATAATAATAATAATAATAATAATAATAGTAATAATAATAATTATGATATTATATAATTTTTTTTGATTTTTATTATTTTTTATATATTTTGATTATATTAATAAATAAATTTTGCAATAAAATTAGTTATTGGGCATATGATATATTAAAAAAAAATTTGTGCAATAATAAATAAAGCTATTGAATTTTTTATGATTTTATCTAATGAATAATTGAATTTTAGTATGAAAGCTATATTATCGGGCACCCGATTATACATGTTCCCAAAATTGATTTTGGATTTTTGAGGTATTTCGACTTTTTAAGATTTATGCAGAATCATATATGGAAGTAAAAAAAGTATCCAGTTATGTGTATCTTCAATCAAAGAATAAATCTGGGTGGTCAAAAAATTTCGGGTTTTAAGTAAAATAATTTCGTTTTCTATGAAAAACTATTTCGACTTTTTTTTCCAAAATTGCAATTTCAGGGCCCCAAAATAATTTTGCGTGCAAGTATACACCCATATAAATAAAATATCGGGAGCCTATTAGTGGTCGAAAGTTGACCAATAGATCCCTGATAGTATTTAAAAAAAAAATCGGGTACCCGATTGATTTTGAAAAATGGCTAAAAACTAAATACCCGATATGTGTAAAAAATATAACCGATAAGTCTGCGATAAGTATATGATATTAGGCACGACTACTACACTTATCGGGTACTCGATAGGTGTAATATATACATGTCGTCAAAACTATTGAATTGAGTCAGACGCAATTAAAATTGAGAAAAATTGGAGTTGAGTCAAGGCAAATTTTAATTTTTACTAGTGATTGACGCAATTAGTTGAGTCAGACGCAATTAAAAATTGAAATTTAAAGAGTTGAGTCAAGACCAAATTAGTTTTGACGACATGTATAAGTGTAATATAAGTAGATATCGAGGACCTATCGGGGACCTATCTAGGGGGAGATAGGTGCCCGATAAGTCCCCGATATTCCAGATTTCAACCAGTGCATCCCTATTCTGTTCACTTTCCTTTATTTTTGCTGATGGGAATTTTATTATTTTTTGGGGAATATACAAAAATCAGCTAAACCCTGAATTTTATCATGTAATCAGATAAACAAAAATCAGGTGTAATAAAATAAATCACAATTATCCTTTTTCATCAATTACAAGACAAAATAAACAATATTACAGGATCATTTCTCAATAAAAATAGATCAAATAATCTAGAGATAAGCTCAATTACTAAACTGGCAAGTAAGGAGAATTTTGGGTACATACCTGGTAGGGATAGTAGGCGCAATACGAATTGAACCAGGAATTTAGCCAGATTTAATTTAGCTAATTGTGCCTGGAATTTAGCCACGATATAATCAGATACAATGGCTAAATTCTGATGCAAAGGTTAAATAATAACGCAATTCTGATTAGCTGACGCAATTATAAAATTTATTAAATAATTATTTTTAAATTTTTAAAAATAATTAATTTTAACTTTAATTTCAAATCAATTTTACATAACTAGAAGCGATTTTCTACTATGATATTTCTATAACAGATCGAAAGATCCAGTTTTTAGATACAAGATGATATATATTTCATTTCTGTAATATTAAAATTTTTTTTTTTTTTTTTTTACTGACTAATGTAATTGTACCTTTATTATGGTTTTATTATGAATAATTTCGAACTACAATAGCGCCCGAAAAGACAGTGAATATTACTCAGAAAAAAAGTAAAGCTAGAGCTAATTCATGTAAAAAAACAATTTTACAGATCAACTTACGATCCAATCACGCTAAAAGCCACAAAATACAACCCTAAGAGAAAACCCCACATTGTCAATATTATATAAAAGACCATGTAAACATGACCCCAGCATATACCTGCCGCCCAAATTCAAAATCCAAATGCCGAAATCCCAAATGCCGAAATCCCAAATCCCAAATCCCAAATTATAATTAGTATCTTTTGCCAAAATCCCAAATCCCAAATCCCAAATTATTTGGGATTTGGGCAACATGTATACCCCAGCAACAAAACGAGGTAAAAAAAGGAGAACCGAAGATACCAAGTTGCAAAAGTCTTTCGCATCAGCTCACATCGAAAGACTGCTCCCTTACCGCTCTTGTAAAGTATATCAACCGGCTTTGGCAGAAATAGTTAGGTCATCAGCTCACATACCTAACCTTCTCCCTTATCACTCATATAAGGTAGCTGTCACAAAACGGACGCCGAGGACCTTGCACGCCCAAGGTTAGTCAAGTTCCCGTTAAAAATTCCAACCTACACCTAACAACTCATCTGCTACCTTTCTACATCTCCTAAAAATAATATACACCTAACATACAACCCATCAAACAACAACTTACCATCTAACCCAACCAACTAAACACCCAACAACTTCAACAACCGACCGTCCAACCCGACTTGACTCCTTTAAAATTACACCCCCGTCTCAACAAACCCCAACATCACATCACTCCTTGTTACCGCCGATTATCCCCTAAGTATCACCATACCTTCTCAAGTCACTTGCCATTCATCACCTTTGTACCACGTAACACCAAAATTTTCATCAATGTGTCACACCTGATTGACATGATCAACAATCAGGGTCAAATCAACATTTGACAATTCTCCCAAAAAGTTATGAATATGAAAATGAGGAAAATATATGGCGCAAACTCGTAACTAAATAAACGCAAAGTCAAACAGCTCCAGGAAAATTTCTTCGTTTATTGCGTTTGTTCGAAAACAACCTATCCAACTCAAAAAAAAGAAAGCGGCCTGTACGTTCTACCTCCGGTTCATCTTAAAGCTCCTATACTCCAAGACTATTTTCCAAGAGAGATAAAAAGTTTCGCCGTTTACGTCGTTCACGAAAAAACTGAACCAACTCCACCATGCAAACTTCATAAGTATTCAGCGGTTGCATAGCTTCACCGTCGTCTTCTAGTCTTATCTGGTTATTATGCACCAAACCTCCGACTTAGACAGCCTTTCACTTTAGTTCAAAATCTACTCGCGTCTAAATACTTATTCATTTTTACTGCGGAATTTAAGTGACGAACGGATAGAAAGAAAAAGTTTTTTTTTTTTTTTTTTTGTAATATTAAAATTTTTTTTTTTTATTTTGGCTATCAATACTGTAACGAAAGTTCTTTATTATCGATGATCTTCAGTTCTCTAACATCAGTAAATTTTTTTAAACGTAAGCCTTCGAAGTCCTTCACTCCGATAACCTTCGAATACCTCCAACATAAACGTAATATTTACGAAGGTTATTGGTACCGAAAACCTTCATTTTTATTAATAAAACGTAATACTCCGGAGGTTATTGATATCGATAACCTTCAATAACCTTCACTTTATCATAATAAACGTAATATTTGCGAAGGTTATTGGTCTGATAACCTTCAATAACCTTTGAAAACGAAATTATTACAATAACCTCCGACATAAAAAATTTCCTGATGTANGACAGCCTTTCACTTTAGTTCAAAATCTACTCGCGTCTAAATACTTATTCATTTTTACTGCGGAATTTAAGTGACGAACGGATAGAAAGAAAAAGTTTTTTTTTTTTTTTTTTTGTAATATTAAAATTTTTTTTTTTTATTTTGGCTATCAATACTGTAACGAAAGTTCTTTATTATCGATGATCTTCAGTTCTCTAACATCAGTAAATTTTTTTAAACGTAAGCCTTCGAAGTCCTTCACTCCGATAACCTTCGAATACCTCCAACATAAACGTAATATTTACGAAGGTTATTGGTACCGAAAACCTTCATTTTTATTAATAAAACGTAATACTCCGGAGGTTATTGATATCGATATATACGTGTTGCCCAAATCCCAAATAATTTGGGATTTGGGACGCCAAAATGCACAAATTACTAGTATTTGGGATTTGGGATTTTGGCAAAAAATACTAATTATAATTTGGGATTTGGGATTTGGGATTTCAGCATTTGGGATTTCGGCATTTGGATTTTGAATTTGGGCGGCAGGTATATATCGATAACCTTCAATAACCTTCACTTTATCATAATAAACGTAATATTTGCGAAGGTTATTGGTCTGATAACCTTCAATAACCTTTGAAAACGAAATTATTACAATAACCTCCGACATAAAAAATTTCCTGATGAAGGAACCTCTCAATCGCAAAGGATAATTTACAGAAAACAGTGAAAAACTAAGACTAATATAAAATCAATCTACCACCCAGTTTTTGATACAGGTCCGTAATCAGATCCAAAGAGGTGAATCCCAATGCCAGTATTATAAAAAGGATCATGAAAGACCATGACCCTGCCCCCACTCAGATAAAAAGGGGAACCTGGGATACCAAGTCGCAAATGTTTCTTGTATCAGCTCACATCAAAAGACTGTTCCCTTATTACTCATATAAGGTATATCTCAAGGCCTTAGCGGAAATAGCTAGGTTATCAACTCTAGGGATGGTAGGCGCAATACGAATTGAGCCAGGAATTTAGTCAGATTTAATTTAGCCAATTGAGCCTGAAATTTAGCCACGGCGCAATCAGGTGCAATGGCTAAATTCTGGCGCAAAGGCTAAATAATGGCGCAATTCTGATTGGCTGGCGCAATTATAAAATTTATTAAATAATATTGACCAAATTATAGCTATTTTAAAACAATATATTAAAATGGTAATATCGGTAAAATTAATTAATAATTTTATCTGATCAACCTTTTGTCACGTGACCAAAATTGCGCCTGAATTTAGCCAGAAAAAAATTAATTAGCCTTTGAGCCAGAATTTAGCCGGCGCAATTTAATTAGCCTTTGAGCCAGAATTTAGCCAGAATTTAGCTGGTGCAAAATTAATTAGTCAAAGGCGCAATTATTGAGCCAGCCTTCATATCAATTGAGCCTTCCACCCTTAATCAACTCATATACCTAACCTCCTCCCTTATCGCTCATATAAGGTGGCCATGAAAAAGACGCCTGAGGACCTTGCACGCCCAACAGAAATCTGATTCTCAATAAAAACCCCACCTAACTCCTTGGCAACTTATCTACTACCTTCCTATATCTCCTAAAATAAAAATACAACTAACATAAATTCCATCAAACAACAACTAACCATCAAACCCAACCAACTAACTACCCAACAACTTCAAAACAACTGACCTTCCAACCCAACCTGATCCCTTTTAAACCTACACCTCCGTCCCAATCAATCCAAACATCTCATCATCCATCGTTACTGCCGATTATCCTCTAAGTATCACCATATCCCAAGTCACCTGCCGTTTATCACCTTCGTACTTCCGTATCACCAAAATTTTCATCAGTGCGTCACACCTGATCGACATGATCGACAATTAGGGTCAAACCGATATTTGACAATTCCCCCAAAAAGTTATGAATATGAAAATGAGGAAAATATGTGGCGCAGACTCACAACTAAATAAACGCAAAGTCAAACAGCTCCAGAAAAATTTTTTCGTTTATTGCGTTCGTTCGAAAATAACCTATTCAATCCAGAAAAAAGGAAGCAGCCCATACGTCCTACTACTGGTTCATTTTAAAGTTTCTATACTCCAAGACTAT
Source organism: Diversispora epigaea (assembly GCA_003547095.1). Lineage (NCBI taxonomy): Eukaryota > Fungi > Glomeromycota > Glomeromycetes > Diversisporales > Diversisporaceae > Diversispora > Diversispora epigaea. The sequence goes on from PQFF01000443.1 coordinate 154,620, forward strand.
TTTCCAAGAAGAATAAAAAGTTTTACTGTTTATGTCGTTCACGAAGAAACTGGAACCAACTCAGACAGCCTTTCACTTCAGTTCAAAACCTACTCGCGTCTAAATACTTATTCATTTTTACTGCGAAATTTGAGTGACGGACAAATAAAAAGAAAAGGTTTTTTTTTTTTTGTAATATTAAAATTTTTTTTTTTTTTTGTAATATTAAAATTTTTTTTTTTTTTTGTTAACTAGCAAGGTCTTAACTTTATTTATTAAGCACTATTCATTATCTATGACCGAAGTCGACGATTACAAACAATATGCACATACAAATAAAATTTAGCTAAAATTAATTAAAAAAACTAATCTACCACTCGACCAGCTGTTACGGGGCAAATAACTTACCCGAAGAGGTACAAGAACCCCACATCGTCAATATTATAAAAAGGACCATAATATATGACCCTGGATATTTGAATTACATTTTTTTCTGTTTTTTCACACTTCGCACTAGTCAGAACACCCAACTACTACCTGGGAAAAAAGGGAATCGAGGATACCAAACCGCAAAAGTCAATCGCCTCAGCTCACATCAAAAGACTGCTCCCTTACTGCTCTTGTAAGGTACATCAGGAAACTTTTCGGAGCGTAAATTTACAGAAAATTTACAGGACCTACAGAAATTTACGCCTAAAAAAATCAATTTTTTTAACTTTGATCACTATTTATAAGACAGGGAGCGATTTTTTACTAAGATATTCCTATGACAGATCGAAAGATCTGGTTCTTAGCTACAAGATGATATGTATTTCATTTCTGTAACATCAATATTCGCGAAGATATTCAGGTTTAAAGTTTCACATCTGTGAAAAAATTTCCGCATAAATTTTCCGAAAATTTTCGTAATTCTGCCGGAAATTTCTATGACGTCACGTGAATTTCCGGCAGAATTACGGAAATTTTTGAAAAATTTACGCGGAAATTTTTTCACAAATGTGAAACTTTAAACGTGAATATCTTCGCGAATATTAATGTTACAGAAATGAAACACATATCATCTTGTAGCTAAGAACCAGATCTTTCGATCTGTCATAGGAATATCTTAGTAAAAAATCGCTCCCTGTCTTATAAATAGTAATCAAAGTCAAAAAAATTGATTTTTTTAGGCGTAAATTTCTGTAGGTCCCATAAATTTTCTGTAAATTTATGTCCCGAAAAGTTTCCTGATGTATATCCTCCGGCTTTGGCGGAAATAGTTAGGTCTTCAGCTCACATATCTAACCTCCTTCCTTATTACTCACATAAGGTAGCCGTAACAGACGCCAAGGACCTTGCACGCCCAAGGTTGGTCAAATTCCCATTAAAAAACCCCTACCCCCGCCTCGACAACTCATCTACTACCTTCCTACATCTCCTAAAATAATATACAACTAACATACAACCCTTCAAACAACGACTAACCATCTAANATCTGTGAAAAAATTTCCGCATAAATTTTCCGAAAATTTTCGTAATTCTGCCGGAAATTTCTATGACGTCACGTGAATTTCCGGCAGAATTACGGAAATTTTTGAAAAATTTACGCGGAAATTTTTTCACAAATGTGAAACTTTAAACGTGAATATCTTCGCGAATATTAATGTTACAGAAATGAAACACATATCATCTTGTAGCTAAGAACCAGATCTTTCGATCTGTCATAGGAATATCTTAGTAAAAAATCGCTCCCTGTCTTATAAATAGTAATCAAAGTCAAAAAAATTGATTTTTTTAGGCGTAAATTTCTGTAGGTCCCATAAATTTTCTGTAAATTTATGTCCCGAAAAGTTTCCTGATGTATATCCTCCGGCTTTGGCGGAAATAGTTAGGTCTTCAGCTCACATATCTAACCTCCTTCCTTATTACTCACATAAGGTAGCCGTAACAGACGCCAAGGACCTTGCACGCCCAAGGTTGGTCAAATTCCCATTAAAAAACCCCTACCCCCGCCTCGACAACTCATCTACTACCTTCCTACATCTCCTAAAATAATATACAACTAACATACAACCCTTCAAACAACGACTAACCATCTAACCCAACCAACTACACCTCCAACAACTTCAAACCTCTAACCTTCCAACCCACCACAACCCCTTTACTACCATCCCATCTCCACCAATCTATCATCGCATCCCCTTATCGTTTCATTTTAGAGACTGTCGACCCTCCAGAGGAATTTTGCATTTCATGTTTGCCGATAACTATCGTTCTGATATTTGTTGTTTAACTCTTCACGTATAGGTACCCTCTTGAATAGCTGCTATAGATTGGAGTAAGTGACCAAGCATATCTAAGTGCTTCAATTGGCAAAAAAACGTACCTGGCGTCACGTGTTGACTTTTCCTCTGGTTGAAAACTAGTGTCCCATAAACCTTTTCTGTCACTTAAGCTCCAGGAGAGAAAGTATCCTATTTGCCGAAATCGAACGTTCTGATATTTGCTGTTTAATTTATCACGTATAGGTACTCGCACGAGTAGCTGCTATAGATCAAAGTAAGTGACCAAGCCTATCTAAATGATATCAGTGGCGGAAAACTATTCAAGATGTCACGTGTTGATTATTTCTCCCCTGACCAAATTATAGTTATGAAGGTCTTATCATGTGACTATTAACCCTTTTGTTGATTCCCATTTAGTTTATTTACATTCGTTGTGTAATGTTCCTGCATGTGACCAATTTTACCCCTTATTGTCGCATCTAATTTAGTTTGTTTACATCTCAAGTGTAACGAATCCCCTTACGTGACCAAAATTGGGGGCAAACCAATATTTGAAAATTCCCCACGAAAACCAAAAGAGAGACCAAGAAAACCAAAATACAGTGAAAGTTGAAAAACCATAAAAGAGTCAAAGGAAATATTTTTAAGTGTTTTGTGTTATTTTTAAAGAGTATAACCCATATTGCTGTTTCCCAAAATTAAAGACAAAAAGAAAACCCAAAATAAATGAAAAGTAAAGCCCCAGATAAAAGACAGTAGAAAATATTTTTTATAAATTTTTTGTGCCGTGTCGTTTGAGTGAAAATGTTCCAAGTTTCTGCCACTCGCAAAGTCGCGCGACTTCACTACATTCACGTTGTTGTGGTAGCTACCCGAAGCCTTCTTTGTTAGTGTTTCTACCCAGAACGTAAGAACCATTTTTAGAGGAAAGCTGTCGCGAAAGTATATAATAGTAGATATTAGGCCCCCAACTCAGTCTCATCCAGCAGAGCCCCTTGCCTCAGAAAGAGTGGTATTATATACTTAAGCCTTGGCCTTCCTTATACAACGTCGTTAACGTTTTTATGACACCGAACCGTTTTTAAATTTTTTTATTGTTTTTCGATTTTTGTGACAAAAGAGAAAGAGTTTTCCTGTCGTAATATTAAAATTTTTTTTTTTTTTTTTTTTTTTA
>PQFF01000444.1:0-25438 GCA_003547095.1 Diversispora epigaea
GGTTGTGGACATTCTTTGATTTTTTCTACCAAAGTTGGGTTGGGTTTTATTCCTTCTTCTGAGACCATATGTCCCAAGAAAAGTATCTGTTTTCTAAAGAAATCACACTTATCAGGATTTAACTTTAATCCTGCCTTTATTAAAAGTTGTAGAACTTGTTCAAGATGAGCACAGTGATCTTCAAGTGATTTGGAATAGATGATAATATCATCCATGTACACTAGAGCAAACTTCCAAGTGATGTCATAGAACACATTATCCATCAACCTTTGGAAAGTAGCGGGAGCATTCATTAAACCGAAGGGCATTACTGTAAATTCATAAGTTCCAAATTTAGTGCTGAAGGCAGTCTTCTCTTGGTCCTGAGCATTCATTGCAACTTGCCAGAATCCAGAAGTCAAGTCTAAAGTTGAAAAGTATCGACAGTGAGCGAGAGCATCTAGCATATCAGAGATTTTTGGGAGTGAATATGCATCTGGTTTTGTCACTTTATTCAGTTGTCGGTAATCTACCACCAGTCTTAATTTTCCATTTGCCTTTCCAACTACCAAGGCAGGTGAAGTCCATGGGCTATGTGAAGGTACAATAAGTCCTTGTTGTTTAAGGCGTTCTATTTCTTCCTTTATAAAAGACTCGTGTTTGGGGGACATTCTATAATAGTGTTGTTTTATTTCTCTTGCATCACCTGTATCAATGTGATGTGTGACTATGTTAGTACGGCCTAATTGAGTTATGTCTTTGGCTACTGCTTGTGGATATTTCTCCAAGATATCTTGAACAATGAAATTATATTCATTTTGGGCTAATTCTTCTGCTCCTCCAGATACCAATAGGGATTGGGCATTGCGAATTTCTTGTATAGGAATAGTTTGGATAGTTTCCCATCGGGAATATTCATTGTAACAATCTGCACATCTGTCACTTCCTGTATGTAAGTGTTTTTGGCACCAACAATTTTTATCAGGTCCTTCAAACCAATGTTTTATCTGATGTCTATACTTCTGATTTGTTAGCCAAGGATTAAATTGACGGTTCATGTAATCATATTCTTGCCATGTAAAAGTTTCATGGTCTATCTCAATTCCCCAAGGGGTAAATTTGTAGAAGTGTTGATCAGGACTTTCCTCTTCATTCATGACTAATACTAAATTTGTATTGTCTTCATCTTCTTCTTCATCATCATCTTCATAATCTTCTTCATCAGATTCTTCCTCTTCATTTTCTTCTTGAATTGGTAAGGGTGCAGTAGAATTTCTGCAGGAAACTTGCGCTCTTCTGTTACCATCAGATATTGTTACTTGTGAATCTTTGTAATTAATTACTGCATTTGCTTTTCGTAACCAATCTGTTCCCAATACCAAAGTATAAGATTGAGTGTCAATTACTTCCATATCTGTGGAAACTACTACATCTCCAATATGTACAGCTATATTATCTATTATTCCCAAACTGGATTTCCTATTTCCATGTATTCCTGTGATCATTCTATTTGACTGTCGACTTGGTTTCTTCTCTAAGTGATCAAGAAATTTCTTAGACATTATACTGGCAGAGGAACCACTATCCAAAATAATATCTACGGTCCATCCTCCTACTTGTCCTTTACAAATCATAGGAGTGTTACTATAAGAGGCACTTTGGGTTTTAACTTCTTCTTTCTCATCTTTAGGTTTGGGTGGTCTTTTTCTTCTTGGAGTTATGGCTTTTCTTAACTCATTTTTATATTTAGGTATACTAGCCAATTGTCCCAAGGTAATGTTGGATTTGCAATGTAATAGATCTTCTACTATTGAATAAGGCATTGTCTTTTGGTCTATTAGGGGTAATTCAGCCCAAGTTAGTTTTTGTCTTCCCTTTTTCTCTTCTGCTTGTCCTTCTGTAGCCTTTCGTTTTCCTTTCTTGCCTGTAGTTTTACTTCCTTCTGATTTATTTGGTATAAGTACATCTTCTACTTCCATTTCATTTGCACTTCTTTGGCCAAATACCTTTTGTTGCGGTTGAGCATGTTGAGATTCTCCTCCCACTAATGAGGGGTTTTTGTCAATAGTCGTACTCCCACCCTCTTGGGGTACGCTTAATAGTTTAAATGCGGTACAGGAAAAACTTGTTCCTCTATCTGGGTAGTATCATTATCTTGTATTCCTACCAACACCTGCTGGTTATTATTTTGTAAAGGTTGTTGAACAGGAACTACTGGGATATTGCGATTTTGTTGCATTTGTGGTACTTGTTGCTGAGGAACTGGAGGTACTTGCATTTGGTACACTTGCTGTTGTGGTTGTTGATAAGGTTGTTGCTGCGCAAACAAATGTGCTGCATACATATTATTATTATTATTCTGATTTACTGGTACTTGGTTATTTACTTGCGGTGGTATATTTTGATTATTAATTGGAGCAAGGCAATTCCTTGCATAATGTCCAATTTGATTACATTTGTAACAAGTTACTGGTCTTCTTTGTTGTCTATTGTTTCCATTGTTGTTACCAAAGTTATTGTTATTATTTGGTCGGTTAGGTTGAGAGGGTTGATTTGTGACTCCTATATTACTGCTTCCTTGGTTCAGGTTAAGATTTCCTAGTGCTTGGAGGATTGGGGCTAATGCATTATTAACAGCATTTTCAACAGAGTTTTGCATTGGAGTTTGTTGAGGAAATTGGTTATGAGTAGGTACAGAATTATATCCTGTTCCATACATTCCTGCAAAGATTTCAGGATGTGTTAAATTATTCTCTTCCAATTGTCTGGCAGCTTCTATGGTCTGTTCTAGAGTAATATTATGTTGAAAAGCCAATTGTGGTCGGATTTGGAAGGCAATTTCTTTTCTTAATCCTTTAGTGAAATTATAAATTCGATCAGATTCTGACCAATTATTATCATAATCAATTCTTCTAATTAATTTCTTTATTGCTTGAGCATATTGGTCAATGGATTCTGTTGGTCCTTGCATTCTGTTATTTAATTCAGAGCGCCACTGGAGAACTCTGTTTGGAGTTCTAAACTTGTGTAAAAAGTGTTGTACAAAAGGACGGTTGTTGCGGGTTTGCCAAGATTGAAATTGACCTCGCGTGGCTTCAAAAGAAGTGAACCATGTTTGTGCTTCATTTAATAAGTATCCTTGAACAGTATTTATTTTATAAGCATTATCGTAGTTATTTATCTGGGCACATCTTTCAAATTCTTCCAGCCATTCTACTGGATCTTGGACTCCTCCATGAAATTGGGGCATTGGAATAATATTTCTTATTTCCATTCTATCTCCTAATCGATTTAGGGCTGCAACTAATTGTTGAGTTACTTGGGGATTTGCCATTATATAAAAATACTACTTTAATAAACTAATAGATATGTTATAGGGTATATACTATGATATTACTATGTTAATTAAATATAAATAATACTAATAAATATTTGAGATATAAAAGGAATAAAAATAAAAGAAACTATAATTAATAAGATAAAGAAGAGTATAAATTGAGTAATTCTAAGTCTTCGAGTACTTTTAGACAATTATCTCTTATTTGGAATAAAAGATTAAGTTGTTTTCTAATATATTGTAACTCTTTAAGTTGGGATGTATTAAAACTAGAGGTTTCTTGAACTATTTTTCTAACTCTACTACTATATACTTCTGATAATTCACTAATTAATTTATTTAATTCTTCTGATTGAATCATAAATAGGAAATATATATGCGAAAATAATAAAAATAAAAATAAAATTCTTTAAAGTTAAACTATATAAAATTAAACTAATTTATTCACAACCTCACAGGAGGCACCAATTTGTCGCGTGCCCTTTACGACAATGTTCTGAAGGTTAAAGAATCTTTCCTAACAANTTCTTAATCCTTTAGTGAAATTATAAATTCGATCAGATTCTGACCAATTATTATCATAATCAATTCTTCTAATTAATTTCTTTATTGCTTGAGCATATTGGTCAATGGATTCTGTTGGTCCTTGCATTCTGTTATTTAATTCAGAGCGCCACTGGAGAACTCTGTTTGGAGTTCTAAACTTGTGTAAAAAGTGTTGTACAAAAGGACGGTTGTTGCGGGTTTGCCAAGATTGAAATTGACCTCGCGTGGCTTCAAAAGAAGTGAACCATGTTTGTGCTTCATTTAATAAGTATCCTTGAACAGTATTTATTTTATAAGCATTATCGTAGTTATTTATCTGGGCACATCTTTCAAATTCTTCCAGCCATTCTACTGGATCTTGGACTCCTCCATGAAATTGGGGCATTGGAATAATATTTCTTATTTCCATTCTATCTCCTAATCGATTTAGGGCTGCAACTAATTGTTGAGTTACTTGGGGATTTGCCATTATATAAAAATACTACTTTAATAAACTAATAGATATGTTATAGGGTATATACTATGATATTACTATGTTAATTAAATATAAATAATACTAATAAATATTTGAGATATAAAAGGAATAAAAATAAAAGAAACTATAATTAATAAGATAAAGAAGAGTATAAATTGAGTAATTCTAAGTCTTCGAGTACTTTTAGACAATTATCTCTTATTTGGAATAAAAGATTAAGTTGTTTTCTAATATATTGTAACTCTTTAAGTTGGGATGTATTAAAACTAGAGGTTTCTTGAACTATTTTTCTAACTCTACTACTATATACTTCTGATAATTCACTAATTAATTTATTTAATTCTTCTGATTGAATCATAAATAGGAAATATATATGCGAAAATAATAAAAATAAAAATAAAATTCTTTAAAGTTAAACTATATAAAATTAAACTAATTTATTCACAACCTCACAGGAGGCACCAATTTGTCGCGTGCCCTTTACGACAATTTTCTGAAGGTTAAAGAATCTTTCCTAACAAAAACTATCCTACAAGTTAAGTAATATCGTGCTGCTTCGGGAGATCCTCTTGATCAATCCACAGCAAATTACAAAGTTAGGTAAGAGAGGCAAAGGTGAGTGAGTTCTTTATTGTGATGGGGTCTTTTACACGCCAAGTTAGTTTGTATTACTTGTGCAAAGCGTATATGTAAAAGGTTTAAACAGCGATAAAATATACAAAGGTTTCAATAAAATGATAACTTTATTAAATAATAATGCGGGATAATATATATATAAGATAATAAATAAGGATAAATAATATAAAGAATTTGAAAAAATAAAAATAGAATAAGAATTAAAAGAATTAAAAAGACTTATAAAACTAAAGGTAAACTATAAAACTAAACTGAACTCTAACTTCGAACTTCTGTCGAACTCAATCTAAAAAGGACCTGTATTTATATCTTCTCAGACACTTCCTGCGTCGCAGATAACTTTACCATTCCTTTCTTTAGATTGGTTCTCTTCTAAATGACACAATTTCCTTTATCTTTACAAGTATTTACCTGAGTATTTCCCTAGGTATCGTACCTGAGTATATACCTAGGCAAATTTCATAGTGATAATCCTTCAAATGTAGTACTTACTAATCGGTACTACAGATCCACTCTATTTATAAATTCAAAGGTAATACATATAAGAATAAATATATAACTAAATAATAATAAATACTAATAAATATCAATGCATGGTGTCACACTATGCAAGTCAGATTATTATAAAGATAAAAGTATAGAAGGCAGATATAAAAGTGGATCCTATTTTATTAAATGTGAACAGTGTGGAAAATCAAGATAACAACATAAACCTCATCTTATGTTAATATAATTCACTTAAGTTTTTAAAGTTTCTCTATTATAAATTATTTTTTAATTGATTATTCTCACTATTAATTTAAAAAAATAGAATTATATAAAACAGGAACATAGGTACACAAACGAATACCAATAAAACATTAACTCCTATACCTGCCGCCCAAATTCGAAATCCAAATGCCGAAATCCCAAATGCCGAAATCCCAAATCCCAAATCCCAAATTATAATTAATATTTTTTGCCAAAATCCCAAATCCCAAATCCCAAATTATAATTAATATTTTTTGCCAAAATCCCAAATCCCAAATCCCAAATACTAGTAATTTGTGCATTTTGGCGTCCCAAATCCCAAATTATTTGGGATTTGGGCAACACGTATATTAACTCCCGAATATTTGAAGTGGGAAGTCAAATTAGAATTATCAAGCATTTTGTCAAATAAAACTTATTTTAGGTTCTATAATAGATATAAAAATAAAACTGGATTTGATCCTTGAATAAACTTTGAAATTTCTGAATTTAAACAAATCAAAGAGAATGTCAACAATCATCTTTTATGAAATTGTATTATCAAGATTTCTAAGTTTTCAAAAAAAAAAAGCATAATCCATGAAACAATACATAAATACTTTCCTTTCTTGTCATACATTAATTCAAATGTATGATATCAAGTATATTTGCATATTAAATTATTTTGGGATTTCAAAATTGCAATTTTGAAAAAAAAAGTCAAAATAATTTTTTATAGAAGACAAAATTATTTTACTTAAAATTCAAAATTTTTTGATCATTCAAATAAATTCCTTGATTAAAAATATATATAACTAGATACTTTTTTTAATTCTATATATAGAATAAATTTTACATAAATCTCAAAAAGACGAAATACCTCAAAAATTCAAAATCAATTTTGGAAACATGTATAGTATTAAAATGTTTTTAAATATACAGATTCAGAAGTTAAATATCCAATATGCAAAAAGGTACATATATGTTTAAATATATAAGGTAATTGGCACTGGTCGAATGAACAAATTGGATATCCTATTTGTAAAAATTCATAAATCAGAAATTCCTATTCATAAATCAGAAAAAATCGACTGCCTATACTTAATAAATCTTAGTAAATTTAGTTATTAATCGGAATCCTATTCATGATAAAATCGTTCTATTTTTTTCCATTTGACTAGTGTAAAGCTGTTTAGGTAAAAATAATCATTATTTTCTTAATTGCTCTTTTTGTTTTGATCAAAAGAAAGTTATAATTGCCATACAAAATTTATCGGAAACTCAAGTAAAGATATCAAATAAAATTAGTAACTTATCAACACTGGTCGAAATCTGAAATATCGAGTACTTATTAGGTATCTATCTCTTCTCAAATAGGTCCCTAATATCTACTTCATCAGTAAATTTTTTTAAACGTAAGCCTTTGAAGTCCTTTACTCCGATAACCTTTGACCTCCAACATAAACGTAATATTTACGAAGGTTATTGAGGACCCCGAGCAATCTATGAATAGGTCAGATAATATTAAATTAGGAAATAAGAAAGGAAAAATATAATTTTTGTAAGTAAATTTTTAAATTTTAATTAAAAATAAGCAACTTTTTAAAAATTTTACTATGATAGTTAAGCAAACTCTAATGTGACCTATTTATAGATTACTCGGGGTCCTGGTTATTGGTACCGAAAACCTTCATTTTTATTAATAAAACGTAATACTCCGGAGGTTATTAATATTGATAACCTTTAATAACCTTCATTTTATCATAATAAATGTAATATTTGCGAAGGTTATTGGTCCGATAACTTTCAATAACCTTTGAAAACAAAATTATTACAATAACTTTCAATATAAAAAATTTTCAGATGTTATATTACGCCTATCGAGTACCCGATAAGTGTAGTAGTCGTGCCTAATATTTATAGGTGCAGACTTATGCCTTCTTCAAAGTTACGTCATTTTGTCACGTTGTTACCAAAGTAATTGTTGGGATGTATTTTAATTACTATTATATATTATTAACTTATATTATTTATTATATTGTTATTATATTTATAATTAGTTAGTAGTACTTAGTTATTTATTATTTATTTATTATTTATTTATATTCTTATCTGTAATACGAAAGATAAATTGATTTACAAATATGTAGTTGTGTAGTGTAACTGTGTCCTGTAATAGATTTACCATAGATAGTAGTAAATTAATATGTAGATCATGTATTACAAGGACCCAAAGGACCTAAAGAACCTAAAGGACCTAAAGGACCCAAAGGACCTAAAGGACCTAAAGGACCTAAAAATTAGTTATATAAGGGATGGATTTTGACCTGAAGCAAGAGGAGAGCTCGAGCTCGAGTTCGAGTTCGAGTCAGAAATTCTTTTAGTCAGTTTATAGTCAGATTTAGAATTCGTTAGTTTAGGATTCTATCCTTTAATTAGGAAACCTTTGTAACTAATTTATTTGTAAATTAGTCTCTTTTGTATTTGCAATTACCATTAATAAAGGTTATTATTACCTTGAAATTACTAGTATTATTGTTTTATTAATAATAACCAAACCCTTTATATTGAATTGTCTACTTTATCATTTGGAGCGCTGTCTCGTGATATTAGTAGTTAACACTAATCAATACACTTATTAACAGTAGTTATTTAACTTCTAGAACCTACCTATTAGTAGTAGTTGTATCTATTTTGACTAATAGTTTCCTTGAATAATATCTTTCATATTATTTCAAGAGTTCCTGTTCATCCCACGTGTTTATTAAGAAGGATAAACCTCCGTCGGTAACAACGTCATATAAAATTATATGACTTAACTAGTTACGTCATGTAATTTGTGATCTACGTCTTACATGACTTAACTAGTTACATCAGTAAAGTCTGCACCTATACTAATATCGTATACTTATTACAAACTTATCGGTTATATTTTTTACATATATCAGGCACTTAGTTTTTAACCATTTTTCAAAATCAATCAGGTATCCAATTTTTTTTAAATACTATTAGGGATTTATCGATCAACTTTCAACTACCTGATATTTTATTTATATTGTGCCTATTGGGTGCTCGATAATATAGCTTTCATATTAAAATTCAATTATTCATTAGATAAAATTATAAAAAATTCAATAGTTTTATTTATTATTGTACAAATTTTTTTTTTAATATATCATATATAAAGGTGATACCTGTAATTATGAATTAAGAGTTATAATATTACTGCCTGTATCGTAATTATTAAGGATTTCAATGAAAAAAAATCTGTAATTCTGTAATTCGTAATTATCCGTAAGTCCGTAATTGTTCCGTAAGTCCATAATTATTCCGTAAGTAAAAATAATACTTATAATTATTTAATTTTAAAATTTTATTATTAAATTTTTAAACATTTAAGTTTAAATATCTATAGTTATTTTAATTTTAATGTACAAAATTTGAAACTTCTACATAAAATACAAATTATTTTTAACTTTAAGTTTAATTATTAATACTTTTAATGTTTAATTATTAAAATTAAAAGTTTTATATGTAAAAACTATTAGTAATTATTTTTAGAATTAATTTTTAATTAGTAAACTTTATTTTAAAATATTTCGGTCAAAAATTATCCGATTTGAATGAAAAAAGTATCATTTTGAAGCTAGAAACATGGAGATTCCAAATATATACTTTATTGTTACACAAAAGTCCGTAATTAGTTACAGAATTACGGATTTGTATCGTAATTCATTTAAAAAATCTGTAATATTAAAGACTTGTAAAAATAATTAAGGACACCAGCTTTAATTATATATCCTGATAACTAATTTTATTGTAAAATTTATTTATTAATATAATCAAAATATATAAAAAATAATAAAAATAAAAAAAAAATTATATAATATCATAATTATTATTATTATTATTATTATTGTGGTTATTTTTTTTTGTTTTTTTTTGTTTTTTTTTATTAAAATCTTTTTCAAAAGTTATTAAAGGTTATCAAATCAATAACCTTCGCAAACATTACATTTATTATGATAAAATAAAAGTTATTGAAGGTTATCAATATCAATAATCCGTAATATTACGTTTTATTAATAAAATGAAGATTTTGGTACCAATAACTTTTGTAAATATTATGTTTATATTGGAGATATTCAAAAGTTATCGGAGTGAAATACTTCGAAGGCTTATGTTTAAAAAAATTTACTGATGTTATATTATTGTTGAATCTCATGGTGAGATATATCTTTTAACCATATATAATTATAAAACTCCGATGCGTTAGAAATACATTAAAAAACATAAATGGTTTGCTTTTTTTGACTTTATAAAAAATGGCAAAACATGATGTCCCATTTGTTCAGATATCAAACTTGATATTTCAATTGTTAAAAAGATAGCACGTAGTAAAAATAATGAATGTCTCTCAGAAAAATATATTAATAATAAATCACCCTTGTTATAGTATTATAATAAAGGATATGAATAGTATACAAATTTTAATAACATAAAACGTAACAGATGATGTCTAAATTGTGCACATAAAAAATCACTTCATCAGGAAATTTTTTAAGTCGGAGGTTATTGTAATAATTTCGTTTTCAAAGGTTATTGAAGGTTATCGGACCAATAACCTTCGCAAATATTACGTTTATTATGATAAAGTGAAGGTTATTGAAGGTTATCGATATCAATAACCTCCGGAGTATTACGTTTTATTAATAAAAATGAAGGTTTTCGGTACCAATAACCTTCGTAAATATTACGTTTATGTTGGAGGTATTCGAAGGTTATCGGAGTGAAGGACTTCGAAGGCTTACGTTTAAAAAAATTTACTGATGCTTACTCTTGAAATTGCTAAACAAATTGCATATATTAGAAACAAAAATTGTATTTTTGAAAAATACATTAATAATAATTTACCTTTATTATGACATTACTTTAAAGAACATGAGTGGAATGCATCATTTTATAATATAAAAAATAAAGAGATCTAATGTCCATATTGTGTATTTAATAGACCTTATATACTTGAAGATGTCAAGCAAGTTGCATATAATAGAAATGAGATATGTCTTTCTGAAAATTTTATTAATACACATTTATCTTTATTATGGATATGTGATAAAAAACATAAATGGTTTGCATCTTTTGATAATATAAAAAATGGGAATAAGTGATATCTATTTTGTTTATATAAACGTGAAAATTTATGTAGAGAAATTATAACAAAATATCTTGATTTACCTTCTAAGATTTGTTGACCTAATTTTCTTAAAACGTTCAAATATCCCAATGGACTAGAACTCGATATATTTTATCTATAATATAGTTTTGCAATCGAAGTTCAAGATGTACTATACATGTCATCAAAACTAATTTGACCTTGACTCAACTCTTAAAATTTCAATTTTTAATTACATCTGACTTAACTAATTGCATCAATCACTAATAAAAATCAAAATTTGCTTTAACTCAACTCTAATTTTTTTTGATTTTAATTGCGTCTGACTCAATTCAATGGTTTTGACGACATGTATAAGATATATAACATCAAAAATATCACAAATTCTTTCATAATGATAATTCCAATAATTTTATCAAACAGTAAGAACGGAATCAACTCAAGAATAAATTGTGCAAAGAAAATTGTATTGTTTTAAGAAAAGTTTGATATTACGAAGACCCATATATAATTATTTCAGAATATCTTCGAAGTTGGGTTTTAAATGTATTTAATGTATTTACGACATTTTTTTTTTCATTTATAGTTACACAAAAAAAATAATGTATCATGACTATTCTGTAAAAAATAATTATTTTAAACATTTTCTATTATTCACCCTAATTCATAGTTCAACCATATAAAATTTTCAATTATCCTGAATGTCATTTTCTTTCTGTGTTTCATTTACTAGTAGTTTAAATTGTGATAGTAACCCAAGCAGATTTAGTGTAAAATACAAAAATATAGATTTATCTCTTTTCATATAGCGTAGAAAAATGTAGTAGACATACCATATAGAATTTTTTTAACTTTCAACTTCGATTTTAATGGAATATCCAAACATGTTGGCATTTTCACCATTTCTTATTTTTGTGATGGTGATGGAGTCATATTACAGATATCCTGTAGATGTTGTAGTTGATTATCTTCTTTACTACTATCAGGTTGCTCAACTAAATAAATCATATTTTCAATGATTTTCTGTAAAAATAGATTTGTCAGATGTAGAAAACAGAAATTAAAATTATATAAATCATATACAAGAATTTACCTTAAACTTCTATATTATTATAATTACAAGAAGTGTCTTTTTTCCAAACTCATTAACGTGTGACGAAATAGAAAGAGATTTTGTACATGATATATGATACTTTTATCTAGCTGATAAATTTAACCGTAGAAGTATTGTCATAGCATCAGGAATTAAATATAAACGTTCTAGTGCGTCCAAAATACACTGATCTATAGCGTCCTACGAACACCACCTACGTTCATATAGCGTATTAAATATGCCGTTCTAGTGCGTTCTCCGAACGCTTCGTATATATAGCGTACTAGAACGCACCATTCTAGTGCGTTCTCCGAACGTTTCGTATATATAGCGTAACAGAACGTACCGTTCTAGTGCGTTCTTCGAACATTTCGTATATATAGCGTACTAGAATGCACCGTTCTAATGCGTTCTCCGAACGTTTCGTATATATAGCGTAACAGAACGTACCGTTCTAGTGCGTTCTTCGAACATTTCGTATATATAGCGTACTAGAATGCACCGTTCTAATGCGTTCTCCGAACGTTTCGTATATATAGCGTAACAGAACGTACCGTTCTAGTGCGTTCTTCGAACATTTCGTATATATAGCGTACTAGAATGCACCGTTCTAATGCGTTCTCCGAACGTTTCGTATATATAGCGTCCTAGAACGCCTCTATATAATTCCGGATGTAAGTATACATGTTTCCAAAATTGATTTTGGATTTTTGAGGTATTTCGACTTTTTGAGATTTATGCAGAATCCATTCTATATATGGAAGTAAAAAAAGTACCCAGTTATATGTATTTTTAATCAAAGAATAAATTTGGGTGATTAAAAAATTTCAGGTTTTAAGTAAAATAATTTCGTCTTCTATGAAAAACTATTTCGACTTTTTTCTCCAAAATTGCAATTTCGGGGTCCCAAAATAATTTTGCGTGCAAGTATAGTCATAAGCCCTAGAAAATACATAAAGATAAAGATATCGAGTAGAAATTAAAAATATACCAGTATGAAGGAGACCAATTGTTTCCAATTTACAGGTTTTACATTCATCTTGGTCAAAAGTTAGGTATAATTAATTAAACATGTTCTTCATTATTTTTGACATCTTCAAACCTTTTTCCTACAACAATTTTGTACTGTTTTGTTCTTCAAACCGTCGACCCGCTTCTGCGCACCCAAACTTAGCTGTAATCTTACAAATTATCATGTTACCTTTTCTTCCAATTATCTTTCTTTTCATGTCTTTTACTGCAGGCATGATTCTTTTACGATTTTTTCTTGTTGATGATAACAGGCTACCCAATTCTCTCCTATTGTAAAAATTAGACCATAAAAGAAAAGAATCAATCAGAAATTTTTCTTTTCTTATCTGACCATTTCTACTTTCTCGATATCATTGAAAGCTTTATCAATGAAGCTCCAAATATGAATAAGAAACTAAAATTCCAAATGGCTTGATATCAAAGAATTTGATTTATATTTTTGTAATCTGTAAAATAAAAATACAACTTAAAATTTAAAATCTTGAAATGAACGAAACAAGTTATGTACAATTGGTATACTGTATTACGTATCCAATCTCGATCAAAATTTCTTGATTTATTGAAGTCTTAATCCATTAGATCAGAATTAAACACTTGTTTCCGAATTTTTGAAGTAGTTTGTTATTGAAACAACATACTGGTTGTCAGTAAAAAAACAAATAGATTATGAATATATAAAAAAGTGAAGTTTACAAGATTGAAACTATTTAAATATTTCAACAATTCAGGAGGTATCAATGGCATTTACTTGGTTTGAAAATGACGAATCTTGTGTAATTCATTTTTAGTAAAAACATTTTCATTTAGGTATGTATCATTATCAGGATCCAAAACAAATGAATAAGCAAGACTTTTGGAAATAATTTGTGAGCGAAATTTATATATTTGAAGAATATATGTATATTTTTTTAAATATAAACTTACTGTTCATGTTTACAATACAGACTAAAATTATAAAGAGCATTTTTCACAATGGTTTTGATTGTAAGTTTCTATTTTTCGCATTTTCCATTTTAGCGTAAGTTTCTTCATATTTTTTAAAATATAATGAAGATATTTCGAAAAATTGTCATCGCTATCATACTTCCTAATCTATAAAATATCAAATGATATCAATTACCAATTGTATTAATAAATATCTCAAGGTGTTTAATATTTACTAAAACGTCCGCATTTTTATTTTTAGAATTTTTAGAATATCTTTTTTTAAGTTGTATTGTAAGAATTTTTGATGTATTAAATTCGTTGCTGGTTACTTGCTTAGTACTAATGATACCTGACGGAATTAATGTATTAAGACAAGAGTTGCAATTCGCAATATCGTAATTATGTCGCAATGTCACAATTATGTCGCAATGTCGCAATTATGTCGTAATGTCGTAATTATACTACAATATTGTAATTATACTACAATATTACAATGATTTTATAATGTTGTAATTATTCTACATTAAAGATACCTGCCAGAATTAATATATTAAAGCAAGAGTTATAATTGTTTCCTTAATTGTGCCTATACTTGCACGCAAAATTATTTTGGGGCCCCGAAATTGGTATTTTGGAGAAAAAAGTCGAAATAGTTTTTCATAGAAGACGAAATTATTTTACTTAAAACCTGAAATTTTTTGACCACCCAGATTTATTCTTTGATTGAAGATACACATAACTGGGTACTTTTTTTACTTCCATATATAGAATAGATTCTGCATAAATCTCAAAAAGTCAAAATACCTCAAAAATTAAAAATCAATTTTGGGAACATGTATAATTGCGCCTATGCCATAATGCTGTAATTCTGCCGTAATACTATAATTCTGACTGTAATGCTGTAATTATGTCATAACATAATTATAAATAAAATCAGAAATAATTGTTGATAGTTACTATATATAAAAGATTTTATTCTATAAGTAAATTTTAAAAATGAAATTAATTACATTTATAAATGAAAATATGGTACATGTCATATCCAAATTACAGTTCATTTTCATTAAAATTGAGGATATGATATACGTTTAAAGATTTTCTACCCNCAATTATGTCGCAATGTCGCAATTATGTCGTAATGTCGTAATTATACTACAATATTGTAATTATACTACAATATTACAATGATTTTATAATGTTGTAATTATTCTACATTAAAGATACCTGCCAGAATTAATATATTAAAGCAAGAGTTATAATTGTTTCCTTAATTGTGCCTATACTTGCACGCAAAATTATTTTGGGGCCCCGAAATTGGTATTTTGGAGAAAAAAGTCGAAATAGTTTTTCATAGAAGACGAAATTATTTTACTTAAAACCTGAAATTTTTTGACCACCCAGATTTATTCTTTGATTGAAGATACACATAACTGGGTACTTTTTTTACTTCCATATATAGAATAGATTCTGCATAAATCTCAAAAAGTCAAAATACCTCAAAAATTAAAAATCAATTTTGGGAACATGTATAATTGCGCCTATGCCATAATGCTGTAATTCTGCCGTAATACTATAATTCTGACTGTAATGCTGTAATTATGTCATAACATAATTATAAATAAAATCAGAAATAATTGTTGATAGTTACTATATATAAAAGATTTTATTCTATAAGTAAATTTTAAAAATGAAATTAATTACATTTATAAATGAAAATATGGTACATGTCATATCCAAATTACAGTTCATTTTCATTAAAATTGAGGATATGATATACGTTTAAAGATTTTCTACCCATTCAAACTTTAAACATGTATTGTACCTTCAATTTTAATGATCATTGACTGTAATTCGGATATAATATGCACCTTATTCTTATCTATAAATGCAATTAATACTATTTTTAATATTTACTTATAGGATAAAAACTTTTATATATAGCAACCGTTGATAATTATTTCTGATTTTAAAAATAATTATATTATAAAATAATTATAGCAGAATTACAGCATTATGGCTATACATGTTCCCAAAATTGATTTTGGATTTTTGAGGTATTTCGACTTTTTGAGATTTATGCAGAATCTATTCTATATATAGAAGTAAAAAAAGTATCCAATTATGTGTATCTTCAATCAAAGAATAAATTTGAGTGGTCAAAAAATTTCGGGTTTTAAGTAAAATAATTTCGTCTTCTATGAAAAACTATTTCGACTTTTTTCCCCAAAATGATTTTGCGTGCAAGTATAATTATAACAGAATTGGTACAGTCAGAATTACTATTACAGCAAATAGTTGCAACTTATGAAAATAATTGTGGCAGGTACCTTTAGCTGCAATATTACAATTATATTACAGTATTGCAATGTTACAATTATGTCATAATGCTGTAATTATTCTATATTAAAGATACCAGGACCCCAAGCAATCTATGTAATAGTGGTAATCAGGATTTGCTTAGCTATCATATAAAAAAATTTTAAAAGTCATAACATTTTGTAAAAATACTTTACAAATTACAATTCAGAAATAATTCACAATCGTTATTATATATAAAACTTTTTATTTTAATAAGTAAATAATAAAAATATAATTAATAACAAAAAATGCTGAGAATGTAATCTATCGACACAAAACATTTCAAACCAAGAACTTTAAAATTGATGAAATAATAAACGTCTAAACTCAAACATTTTAAATATTAAACATTTGAGTTTAGACGTCTATTATTTCGTCAATTTTAAAGTTCTTGGTCTAAAATGTTTTGTGTCGATAGATTACATTCTCAGCAGTTTTTGTTATTAATTACATTTTTATCATTTACTTATTAAAATAAAAAGTTTTATATGTAGTAACGATTGTGAATTATTTTCAGCTGATTTTGAAAGAGAGAGAAAAAGAAAGAGAGAAATACTTTACAAATTACAAATTGGAAATAATTCACAATCATTATTACATATAAAACTTTTTATTTTAATAAGTAAATGTTAAAAACGTAATTAATAACAAAAAATGCTGAGAATATAAACTATCAACACAAAAAATTTCAAACTAAAAACTTTGTAAATCTTTTATAACTATTATATAGATTGCTCAGGATTCTAAGATACCTGCTGGAATTGATATATTAAGGGGGTGGGTTAAAGCGGAGTAGTATTCATGTGATTGATTTCAGGTAAAAACGTAAATGTGATTAGATCACATGTGACATCAAACTTTTCTATTAATTAAGATCGTTAAGATTTCACATTTAATTTACTAACAAATTAATATTATTATAAATGTAATAATCACGCGAAATAAAAATTATCATAAATATAATAATCGCGCTAAATAAAACAAGGTTTTGTTTTGTTTTTCACATTACTTTTTCCTTTGTAAAATCACTTTTTTATCAATGTCAAACAATAATCTTTCTCCAGATGAAAAACAAGTTCTTCTTTTTAATGTAAAAGATACATTTGAAATTGCAGAGGAAGAATTTAATAACAATTGGTGGCCTTTAATCTCAAATGTTTGGACACAATATAACTCTTGCAAATTTAGTAATGGTGATTCATGGAAGATTTTTATATGTCGCTTTACAAAACACCAGGAGTCTAGTACACGAAAAGATGATGTTTTAAACAATAAACGTAGAACAACATTAATTAGACTATTCGGTTTTTGTAAAGCAAAAATCAAAATTATCCAATTGGTTTTTGATAAATTAGTTCGAATTGAATGTTACAAAAACTCTCCAGATCATGTACATACTTTAATAGAAAGTGATTAGCTCAAATGTTCTGAAGCTGTTCGAATATTAGTTATATAAGAAGCTATTAAAAATTATTTACCAGCAGCAATTGTAAAGACTGTTAAAGAATATACAAATAATAAACTACAACTTGATGAAAGTATTAAGGATTTAAAGTGCAGGGAAGTGGCAAATATTAAATATAAATTACGAGAACCTATGGAAACACATCTAGTGGATAATGTTGAATTAGAATCAGATATTCTAGAAACTATATTATATTTAAAAAATCAGGATTATTATTGTGAACACTATTATATTTTACAAAAATTTACCAATGGTATTGTATTTGTACATCCAAAAAAATTCTGTCTTTATGGGTGGTTAACTTTAATTGATTTAACACATAAAACCAACAGATATAATTAATGTCTATTTACTTTATATATTTGAGATCATTATGGTTGTTGGGATGTTGGTGCACATTTCTTTATCAGCACTGAGGATAGTGATACTATTGCAGAAGTATTAAAAATAATAAGAAACATTTGTAAAAATTGGACTCCAGTATATATTCTTATGGATTAAAGTAATATTGAAGCCAACAGTATAAAAAAAATTTTTCCAGGTCTTAAAGCAAATAAACAAGAGTGCAATATAATTTTTTGTACAGTCCATATTATGAGAACATGGATGTCAAAAATTTATGAAAAAAAAATAAAAAAAGCTATAATTGGTGCAATATACAAGAGAACAAAAATCAGATGTGAACAACTTATTCAAAATGCATTATAACTATACATGTTCCCAAAATTGATTTTGGATTTTTGAGGTATTTTGACTTTTTGAGATTTATGCAAAATCTATTCTATATATAGAAGTAAAAAAAGTACCCAATTATGTGTATCTTCAATCAAAGAATAAATTTGGATGGTCAAAAAATTTCGGGTTTTAAGTAAAATAATTTCGTCTTTTATGAAAAACTATTTTGACTTTTTTCCCCAAAATACCAATTTCGGGACCCCAAAATGATTTTGCGTGCAAGTATAATTATAACTTTGTCCTGTATTTGCAATTTGTAATTATATTAAAAGAAATTATATGAAAAATTCTCATCAATGGGCTCTTTAGGCATAACAATATTCTCTTCTTCTTTTACAAGTTACAGCAACAAATGCATTGGAATCTTTTTACAGTGAATTAAAAAGAACAACATCTTTTTTACATGATTTAATTGGTAAATATATATTTTTTAATATAATTATAAATTAAAATAAAATTATTTATATATTTTTTATCAATTTGTTAGGAACATCTCATAAAATTGTTATCATTGATCAAAAGAAACGTGCAGATTCAGAAAATACTGTATTTAATTTTCGTACTAAAAAAATATCAGTATATGGTGTAGATAATGAAATATTAGAAAAAATTCATAAATTTCCTTTTCCTATACAACAAATACTTATTAAAGAAGTAGGGAGAAATTGGGTGTTCTGGCACAGCACTAGTCAACTTGTTATATTTCACGCCTCAAAAACATCATCAAACATATCATTTTTCGTACATCGATTCAATGTTCTGTCGTCACCCGAACACAATTCCTTATACCATACAATTTATGTTATACAGCTTGCCATTAAAAAAGTCCAAGAGAAGCGGTGAAGGATATGAATTTAATGAATATCCTGATCCCTTCTCGGACATGAATCAAGCCTAAATTGCATACTAATATTAATTGTTATAGCAGAATTCAATCTAAAGATGATTCTTCACTATTTTTCTGGCACAAAAATGTGACCACATATCTCAAAGGGTAACAAAATTTCGGTAAAGGGTAACAAAAAATATAACCATACATCACTAAGGGTAACAAAAAATGTGACCATATATCGCAATGGGTAACAAAATTTCGATAAGGGTAACAAAAAAATGAATATCCAGNGCTCGAGAACAAATTACAAATGTACTTAAAGCTGAACTCCGAAGAAAAGACCAGGTAAAATCATCAATAGTGGTATATTGTAATTATATGAAAATGGAAAAGAAAGATAAAGATGATTATTTAAAACGTCCATTTTACGATCAAAAATATCATTCTGGAGAGATGCGAGCTATTCTTTCAGAAAATGATATAGATGAGCATATTACACTTTCAGCTGGAGAAATAGATGCAAAAATCGAAAAGTTTTTAAGAAATGGGTCAGGATGGGTATTAATTCGAATAGAAATGATATATATTAATGTTTATGCATATAGAAGAGCCGTTGGAGGATCTTACAAACCAACACCCAAAAGACTTGCCAATACTAAATGCACAATCAACCCGGATAACTCTCAAACAGGAGATGACAAATGTTTACAATATGCATTCGCACCATACTTTGCAACTCTTGATGGAGTAACCAAAAATTTACAACGTATTTCTGTTCTCTTACCATATCTGAATATAGTTAATTTGGACGGTATTCCAATGCCAACACCAATCTGCAATCGAACATTCCAAAAGATCGAAGCTCAAAATCCAGAAATCTCAATCAATGTATGGGAATGGAAAGAGGAAACTGCTATACCTAAACCTGTAATTGCTAGTAAGAATTTCTATATACCTAACTCATGTCAAGTTGTAGGTTGTGAACATCCTAGACCAAACGAATGCATGACAAAAAGACCACATGTTATTCACCTTATGACACTTACTGATATTAACAAATCTGAAGATACTGGTAAATATGGTCAAAGGAATCATTTTCTATGGATCAAAAATCCAAATGGGTTAGTACGCAAAGATTCTAAGCATAATGATAAAAAACATCTTTGCAATCGATGTTTTCAAAGTTTTACATCGGAAAAGACATTATCATATCATCAAGATCATTGCTATGGATTAGGGGAAGCTCCACAAAAAATAGACATGCCTACTAAGGATATAAATGATATCGAAAAATTCAAGCACTATGCAAGGATGATGTTTTCCCCTTATATAATATATGCAGATTTTGAATCGAAAAATAAAAAATGTGACGAATCATATGGTGGAAGCATGCGCAAACTTGGTGAGCAGGTACCTAGTAGCTTTTGTTACTCAGTTCATTGGATTGATACTGGAGAGGTTTGGGGACCTTTCACATACCGAGGACCAAATGCCACACAAGAATTTGTTCGAAAAATGGATAAAGAATTAGTTCGAATTAATGAAGTTTTAGAAATCAATAACGATATTAGAGATGATATAATCTTTGAAGTTGATGATAAAACTAATACAGATTATTTAATAGCAAAGAAAAAGTTTGACGAATCAACAGAATGCTGGATTTGCAAGAAGCCATTAGATGGTGATAAGGTCTGGGATCACAATCATATCACAGGCAAATATCGAGGATCAGCACATAGAGATTGCAATCTTCAACTTCGAATTCAACCATGGAAGACACCAATTCCAATAGTATTCCATAATTTCAGAGGCTATGACTCTCATCTAGTCTGTGAATCGGTCGGTCGATCTGTCAACGCACACCAGATTACAGTTATTGCAGAAACTTTTGAACGATATAAAATGATGAAAGTAGGACAAATGAAATATATTGATAGTATGCAATTTATGAATTCTAGTATGAGAAAACTTGCGGATAATTTGGGTGCTGTCAAATGCAAAAATATAGATTGTAAGCATTATCATCGAATAGATAACGATCGATGTATTGGAACTTTAGCAAATCATAAAATCACGAAACAATATTATGAAAAATTGGGATATTCACCTGAGCAAATAGCATTGGTATGTAGTAAAGGAGAACTCCCATATGAGTATATCGATTCTGATGACAGGTTCAATGAAACTGTGCTTCCTCCAATTGATGCATTCGGTGGAAAGCTTAATGGAAAAATTACGCAAAAGAATTATGAACATGCTCAAAAAGTATGGAAAGAATTCGGATGCAGAAATTTAGGTGAGTATCATGATTTATATCTCAAAACTGATGTACTTCTCCTTACAGACATCTTTACAAAATTTCGAGAAACATCTATGAAACATTATGGTCTCGATCCTGCTCATTATGTATCAGCACCTTCATTGTCTTGGGATGCAATGCTTAAAATGACTGGAGTTGAAATCGAACTTTTCACAGAAATATCCATGCATGACTTTGTTGAAAAAGCTAAAAGAGGTGGTATTGCAATGGCTGTACATCGTTACTTTAAAGCTAATAACTCAAGAATGGGAGATGAATATGACCCATCCCAACCCACAAAATGGATATCATATGTCGATGCAAATAATCTTTATGGATGGGCAATGAGTCAATTCTTACCAATAAGAAATTATAAGTGGCTTGCAACTAGAGCAGTATTAAACAATAGACAGGACTTGCAAAAGAGATATCTTAATATGATTCTAAATACTAAATCGGATGCTCCAAGAGGATATTTCTTAAACATCAAAGCACACTTTCCTAGCAAGTTACATGTCTATCTTAATGACTTACCTCCAGCAGTTGAGAATGTCGCAATAAAAAAGAACCAGCTCAGTCCTTGTAATAATAAGTTGGTAGAAGATTTGGACAGAGGACGATTCTCTGAAATAAAGAAACTAGTTCCACATCTTGGTCCTCGAGAAAATTATGTAATCCATTATCAAGAGCTTCAATATTACGTTAAATTGGGGATAGTTGTAGATGAAGTAACTGAAATACTTTCATTCGACCAAACTAATTGGCTTGCTCCATACATTGATTTCAATACTAAGTTGCGACAAAAAGCTGAGAATGATTTTGAAAAGGACTTCTTTAAACTTATGAATAATTCAGTATATGGCAAGACCATGGAAAATGTTCGTAAGTATCAAGATGTTAAGATTATGGCCATGAATAGTGATAATGATGAGAAGAAGTTCCGAAAAAAGGTATCTAAACCCTCATTCAAATATGCCAGACAATTATCTAATACCCTTATTGGTGCTCATATGGGACAGGCATCTGTAGTTCTCAATAAACCGATTATTGTTGGTGCGTCAGTCTTGGGACTTAGTAAGTTATTAATGTATCGATTCTGGTATGGATATGTGAAAGAAAAATATGGTGATAAAGCCAAGCTTGGTTATATGGATACCGATTCATTTATATTTCAAACTGAGACTGAAGATATCTATAAAGATATGGCAGAAAGACCTGATATTTTCGATCTTGATGATTCCAAGACTATTGGACTATTCAAGGATGAATGTCCAGGTAAAATAATAACTGAATCGATCCATATCCGAGCTAAAACCTATCACTATGTTATATCAGACAAATCTACCAGATCGAAACATAAAGGGGTTAGTAAAGGGGGTATGATTGAAATGGCAACCAAAGTTAATACTATTACCTATGATCAAAAATTAGGAGGAACTTTGTTAGATGATCCAGTTCCAGAAAATAAAATAGTAGATCCTATGACTTTGATATATCGAGATTGTCTCTTTAATGATGAAGTATTCCGTGCTAAAAATATAGGATTTCGATCTAAGAACCATGTATTATCATTGGTCGAATCTGAGAAAAAGGCCCTCTGCCCTCTTAATTCAAAGAATTGGGTACTTTCAGATAAAATTACACCTTGGGCATATGGTCATTGGAGAATTGATGCGTATAAAAATATGATTAAAGCAGGTATGTCTCCTAAGTTGGCCGAAAAAAGAGCAATAGTAGCTCAGCATCATCCAACATTAGAGAACAAGTATATGGTAAATCCAAAGTTACTTATTTAGAATGTAACCAGAATCATCGAATCCATCTCATGGCAGTGAGTTAGATTTACTAATGATAATATCTACCTAATACAAATTTTTTTTTTCATAATATAATAAATATCTAATTCGAAAGTTTATAGATATGATTAATCGATATCAATATCAAATAGACCATATGTTTCAAAATTTTTTTTTATACAGGATATAAAATCTCAAAATTATCCCCATACATTCCTTTATATTCTTTGATTTGTTTATTAATTTCGATATTACTAGAGGTCGACATGTTAAGTAATAATTGAGTAAATATATAAAGTGAATAAAAATTCAATCCGTAATTATTTAAC
The DNA here is from genome assembly GCA_003547095.1 of Diversispora epigaea. Classification (NCBI taxonomy): domain Eukaryota; kingdom Fungi; phylum Glomeromycota; class Glomeromycetes; order Diversisporales; family Diversisporaceae; genus Diversispora; species Diversispora epigaea. The sequence continues at coordinate 23,745 of PQFF01000444.1, forward strand.
GAGATATAGATATATTTTTGTATAATAATCAAAATGTCAGCACGAGATATGCTAACGGAGTGCGGTCTAAATTTTATTAATTGGGCAGAAACATCGGAAGACTGGTTAAAGCTATCAAAACTTTATCCTGAAAAATATTTAAGACGCTATATATTAATACCTGGTTATGATGTTAAAAACAAAGAGCAGTGGGAAAATTTCATATTCCGTGTTAAAAATAATTTATACATGAGAAAACAAATAGCATATAATCCAGAATTTAGAGAATTTAAAAAACAATTAGCTGAAACAATATTTATATTTACCTAATGTAGGAAAACAAGTCGGCCTACCCATCTGCCATATTTAATTTTTTCGACTGGTTTGATTGATTAAACAAAGATAAAGATCATTCAAAAATGGAAAGTAACAAAAAGCGACTTTACTATTTGCTTTTTTATTCAACATAAGAAGGTGATTCATATAACATATCATCAATTTTATTTACTATTAGTCTATAATCATTTTTAAGATAATCAATTTTTTTCATTATATCCAGGGGTAATAACGCACTATTTACTAATTCAAGATCATCTATACTATATTCAACATTCGATTGTATTTTTTCAAATTCCTCTTTATAATCTATATAATGTATATTTTCTTCAGGTCCTGGTTGGTATATTTTATTATAAACAGGTTTACTTCTATCACTCTGAAGACAAAATAAATCACTCATTAATAATAAATTGAGTATATTATAATTATATCGATAAATCATATTTCTATATAACTTTAGAATTGCTTGAACTCCTTCTATCCACCATGTATAATTAACTCCAAGAAGTTTAACAATATCTTCATAATCTGTAATATAGCTAAAGATATTTTCGAGAATTTCAAGTAAAGCTAAGACGTGTTGTGTACTCATAATTAAGAATAAATTACGTATTTTTTTGTATATATATATATATATTAGCAGAGTTATTTCACAATACCGATCAAAATGATAGAAAATTTTAATGATCATGCAGAACGAAAAGTGAAAAATGAGTTTAAATATCTCAAAGCTTGTATTATAGATCTGGAATATGGAATGCGTATGTTCCATAAAAAGCTAGAGAATATTGTTGATCAATGTAATTATATGTATTCAGATAATTATGAGCGGAGCTCAGTGTCTAAGACACTTGATTATAATAGCAATACCTCAAATTCTGAAACTGAATTATCTGATGATGTGGAAATTCTTACTTGCACCTCAAAAAAGATACATGAGTCTAAAGACCTCGGCTCTATCCATTCTAAACCTAAAAAGAAGCGAAATAAGAACAAGGTATATAATTGTACAAAGGTACGTAAAGTAGCCTCGACACATAAATTAATCGTGTAATAAACCGCGATCACGATAATCCAATTTTTTATAACCCTTTAGGGTTGTCCCTTCGGTCCTGTAGGAATAAGCACTTAGCAGGTTAGATCCACATGTTTTTGTACGACCCAATTTCTCACATATACCCTCATTCGTCGTTTTTTATTAATTTTAATGTTTTTCGCTGATCCTAAATTCGACATTCCCTTTTTGATTCTGCTGTAATAAAAACCATACCTCTCACTTGTGATATTTCGGATGTAATACCATTTCGAGTTGGGTCAATAGTTTCGAGCAACCTATGAGTGGGTATATAGGATGATATGGGTGAGAGATCTTTTAA
>PQFF01000445.1:0-31713 GCA_003547095.1 Diversispora epigaea
AATTTTATAAACTCTGAGAAACCTTTGAAAATTAATTGTTTAAATTCTAAGTATAAAATTATAAAGACTCTATAATTACTCTATTCCTTCTAATTACATCGACAGATAGCGCATAACAGTATGTCCACTTCATTGCATCTATCATATTTCTCAAAATCTCATGCGCAACCTCAAGGCTCCCCTTGGTGCTTCCTATAATGATTTTGTAAAAGATTTTTATTTGTGCCGAAATGATCTTTCTCCTGCCGGATTTGATGTCCAATGGAATAAACTTATTATAACATATCCCAAGGCAGCTAATTACCTTAATTCTGAGCTCTATTCAAGTAAAGAGAGATGGGCAAAGGCATACATAACTAAATTCTTCACAGCTGGTATCTCGTCAACATCACGTGTTGAAAGCGAAAATGCAGTTATAAAAAACATTCTTCAAGGCCGTCCTAGTCTTTGTGGACTTGCTACGATATTAGATTTACGGTTAAGGGATGAAGCACAATATGTTAACTATAATGAATGGTACCACGCTAATGCAAGTGCACAGTTAAGTAGTGCTTCTGCTGAATGTTTTTCTGAAGTTGATCGTATTCTCAAGGAATACCTTACTGAAGAAATGCTTTCTCGATAAAGACATGAAATCATACAATCACTTTATTATTGCACAATAATGGAAATTGTTGAATTGTCTGATGATAAGCAAACTGAGGAAGGCTACGATACGCAACAAATTCACCTGTTTTCTCTTCTTGAAGATCTTCCACCAAAAGACATTATTATAACATATAAAGTTCAATGGTGTAATTGTGTTCATGTTAATTTTGTTATTATTCTTACTGATCGTTCACATTTATGCACATGCATGCTACTTATTAATTTTGGTTTGGTTTGTCGGCATTTTTGGCATATATTTGCAATTGATAGTAATGCATTTTTTCATGTTACTCTAATTCCTAGACGCTGTATAACAATGAAAAAATTCAAGACTTACACTTAGATGAACAACCTTACATTGTGAATACTGGCTCAATAAAAAATGAAGGCTCATCTTGTCCCATGCTTTTCCCGATGCGCCATATTACTAATATTTGTGGTTGTGACATTTTCAGCTCAGAAGTTCGTTATACAGTACAGAAGCGACGTGATTATGGTGAAACTTTTGGTCTTGCTCGGAAGGTGGTTTGGTCTGCTGTTGAGGCAGGTAGTGAATCTATCTACCGTCTTAAAAAATGCCTCAATGAATGGTCTGCTGAAGAACAAAGATTGGTTCGTATCAAAGATAATAATAAAGAAAATTTTAATCCCGACCAAGTTGAAAATCCAATTGAAAGACGACAGAAAGGATGACCTGCAGTTAAACGTTTTAAGAGTAGCACTGAAAACAAAAATTCTAAAAACAAATGTGGCAAATGTGGGACAATTGGGCATTATGCTCCGACTTGCAATAAATAGAGGATAAATTAGTAGTCATTAATAGAAAGTTTATTATCCGTAGAACATTTAAGGATGAGTAAAGTGATACAAAGTTATTTTTTTAATGTGGACACATGGCAAATAATAAATAAAATAAATAATAATTGTTCAATTTTCCATTTCGTGATAATTTAAAATGTCTTTTAAAAAATTTTTATGTAACACAAATTTTCTCTGGTGACTGTTACCACTGGTGACAAATAGATTTACTCTTTAAATTTAAATGTTTAAAAATTTAATAATAAAATTTTAAAATTAAATAATTACAAGTGCTATTTTTATTTACGGAATAATTACGGACTTACAGAACAATTACGGACTTATAGATAATTACGAATTACGGAATTACAGATTTTTTTTTATTGAAATCCTTAATAATTATAATACAAGCAGTAATATTATAACTCTTAATTCATAATTACAGGTGATACCTTTACCTACAATCAAAAACTGTTGAAACTAAGTTGAATAGATAGGGTATATATGTTGTGTCTCAGATGTTTTCTTGATTCAGTTGTCATCTGAGACACCTCAGGTATAAATCATCACCTAAGATGCCTGATGTGAATTGTTTCAAAAAATGATCATCTGAGATAACTCAGTTGTAATTAATTTGAGGTACCTCAAGTATCACACAATCTTCAATGTGATGCGATCTGCAATCTTTAATATTTTGTGATTTACAATCTTTAATTTTTTTTTTTCGTGACAATAAAATTATATAATATTTTTTTCACGACAATAAAATATACCTTTAATTTTTTTTAAACTCATTATAAAATATAATTTTATTAGTAGAGAAATTTTTAACAAAATTATTGAACAATATATAATAAATCTTCCAGTATTTAAAATTTTTTTCATAATAAAATACAGTATGTCCTCAAATTTTTTTAAACAAAATATATTTTTTGTTTTTTAATTTTTCTAAGTATATTTTAAGATCTATTTAATAATTAATTTATTAATTTAATACAAATATAATTATTGAAAAAAAATAAATATTAAAATCAAATTCAAGTTTAATTTATTTATTATAAAACTTCAAAAATTTATAAAATTTATTTAATTTTAATTTTAATTTTTGTTTTGACATGGATGTCCATCATGACATCTGCTTGTACATTTTTTACTTGTCCTTTTACATTGATATTTGTTATTATTGCAATCTGTTTTACAATTGCATATACTTCCTGTTACTGATCCAACACTCTGGAGACATGATGTCTCTCTTATTGATATTTTATTTGAAGGAATATTGTCTAATTCTGGAAAAATTGCAGTTCCCAAAGATTCCATTTCATTTGTGAAATAATATATCTCAAGTATTCCAAATTTAGAATCCAATTGGTATTTATCATTATTGATTTTTTCCAAAATTTTACATGGAAGAATAGGTCGATCAACACCAAATCTATCAATTTTTGGTACAACCACTCTAACTAAATCTCCAATTTGATGTTTCATTATTCTTTTTCTTCCTTTGTTCATTTGGTTGGTCATCTTGTCAGTATAAATTTGTAAATCTTGGCGTGCAGCTTCTCTTAATATTCCATATCTAGTAATTGTATTTTCATGTATAGAAGAAATATTATTTGTAATATTTATAAAAACAAATTCATTCTTGATATTTTCTTTTTCTATGGTCAATAGAGAAGAAATATTTGCAGAAAGGGATAATACTTGATGTGAAATTGTTGGTTGAGAACAAATATTTGAAAAAATAGTTTGAGAAATAAGATTTGTAACTGAAGAATCTAATTTGTAATTATTAATATTAAAGTAATAAAGATATTAAAAATAATAATTAAATTGTTATAATAAATAAAATTAAAATAATTAAATTGTTATAATAAATAAAATTAAAATAATTAAATTGTTATAATAAATAAAATTAAANGGTACAACCACTCTAACTAAATCTCCAATTTGATGTTTCATTATTCTTTTTCTTCCTTTGTTCATTTGGTTGGTCATCTTGTCAGTATAAATTTGTAAATCTTGGCGTGCAGCTTCTCTTAATATTCCATATCTAGTAATTGTATTTTCATGTATAGAAGAAATATTATTTGTAATATTTATAAAAACAAATTCATTCTTGATATTTTCTTTTTCTATGGTCAATAGAGAAGAAATATTTGCAGAAAGGGATAATACTTGATGTGAAATTGTTGGTTGAGAACAAATATTTGAAAAAATAGTTTGAGAAATAAGATTTGTAACTGAAGAATCTAATTTGTAATTATTAATATTAAAGTAATAAAGATATTAAAAATAATAATTAAATTGTTATAATAAATAAAATTAAATAATTAAAAAATATAATTAATTCGTGATCCAGCTACCAATCAGTGAAATTTATTAGTCAAAAATGGGGGAAATTTTATAAATCACTTATAAAATTTTTTTGAAAGTCCATTTTTGTGATAAGATATCACTAAATTCATGTAACTTTATGAAAATATTATATAATTTATTATAGCAGTAAAACCTCAGTTTTCATATTTACTAAAAATTTCTCCTTGATAAATTTAAAGAAAAAAAGTTTACTCAGTGGAAACTGTAGATTCCTGTTTAGTGCCGATCTTCACTGATTGGTATATGAATCACGAATTAAAAAACCTTTTTCTTGTTCTGACGCAACTGTATATAAATTTAACAATAATTATTTAAACAATATCTTTTAAATATAAAAAATATAATTTATTTAAATAAATATAAACTTTTACCTTGTTCTAATTCAAAAATTAAATTATCTAAATTAAATTAAAAATAAAAATATTTAATATTTAAATAATAAATATATTATTTATTTAATAATTTACCTAATACTGGCTCAGGAATTATATTATCTAAATTAATAATTTATAATTAAATAAGATTTAATAATTAAATAATAAAATAAATAGTTTATTTAATTAAATTAAACTTTACCATATATTGGTTCAGGAATTATATTATCTAAATTAATAAATTAAGTAATATTTAAAAATCAAATAATAAAAATTTAAAAATAAATAATAATTAAATTAAACTTTATCATTTGTAACTTCGAAAATTATATTATCTAAATTAANACTGATTGGTATATGAATCACGAATTAAAAAACCTTTTTCTTGTTCTGACGCAACTGTATATAAATTTAACAATAATTATTTAAACAATATCTTTTAAATATAAAAAATATAATTTATTTAAATAAATATAAACTTTTACCTTGTTCTAATTCAAAAATTAAATTATCTAAATTAAATTAAAAATAAAAATATTTAATATTTAAATAATAAATATATTATTTATTTAATAATTTACCTAATACTGGCTCAGGAATTATATTATCTAAATTAATAATTTATAATTAAATAAGATTTAATAATTAAATAATAAAATAAATAGTTTATTTAATTAAATTAAACTTTACCATATATTGGTTCAGGAATTATATTATCTAAATTAATAAATTAAGTAATATTTAAAAATCAAATAATAAAAATTTAAAAATAAATAATAATTAAATTAAACTTTATCATTTGTAACTTCGAAAATTATATTATCTAAATTAATAAATTAAGTAATATTTAAAAATTAAATAATAAAAATTTAAAAATAAATAATAATTAAATTAAACTCTACCATCTGTAGTTTTAAAAATAATATTATTTAAATTAATAAATTAATATTTAAAAATTAAATAATAATAATTTAAAATTAAATAACAATTAATTCGTGATTCGCCAAAAACGGAAAGGATTTACATAATAAATTTTGGGGCAATTTTTTTCGGATTATATATAAAAAATTTATTTTTCTTGTTAAAAAAAAAAGCATATTACTTTATTTAATTGGTGTAACTGTTTAAAACTTAAAATATATATAAATCAGAACTATACTTGCACGCAAAATTATTTTGGGGCCCCGAAATTACAATTTTGTGGAAAAAAGTCGAAATAGTTTTTCATAGAAGACAAAATTATTTTACTTAAAACCTAAAATTTTTTGACCACCCAGATTTATTCTTTGATTGAAGATATACATAACTGGATACTTTTTTTACTTCTATATATAGAATGGATTCTACATAAATCTCAAAAAGTCGAAATACCTTAAAAATCCAAAATCAATTTTGGGAACATGTATAATCAGAACCTCCTCGATTTTTTATCTTAATCGATAAAATAATATTTATAAGATAATTTTTATGATATTTTTGTTCTGGAACGAGATTATGGATAAAATAAAGTATAATTCGTAACGACGTGAATAAATGTAAAACAAGTAAAAACCGCTTAAAATGTATAATAAAGACTTTATTTATTTTTGAAATATTTTTCACTATTTATAATATTTATTTTTATATTTATAATATTTATTTCAATTTTATAATTCTTTATTTATTTATTTATTTATATATATATAAATTGTTTCATTACAAATAACCAAAAAAAACTTGAAGAAAACAAATGAATATTTTTTATTTTATTCTAGTTTTAGGTAAGGCCTGTGAGTTTTTTATTATTATTATTATTATAAAAGAGCATTTTTAGCTCTTTTCGCAGTTGATTTTTTATGTTGTGAAGAATATCTACTAATCCAATTTTCTATTGTTTTTAACTGAGGAATTTCTTCAGCTTCCAATTCTCCAGTCTGTGCTTGGTGAAGTAATTCTTGGTGCATATCTTTAGCTGTATATCTTTCACTTTTATTTTCGTCACCCGTATGGAAAAAGATTTTCAACAATTCTTTTACTACCTCCGTCATATGTTTTCCTCCTCTTTTTTTTCCATATTCTTGATTTTCTTTCAAGGCCCAGCCAGAACAAAAATAATTTGACCTGTAAATAATAGATATAATTATTATTTGAGAAAAAATAAATTGCAAGCAACAATTTTTTAATCGATACCTTATTTCCTTTGTTTTTTTTTTTTCTTGTTTTTTCTTACTATTTTGTATTTCCGTTGTAATTATTTTATCTTCATAAACTTGTTTATAAGATTCATGTTGTATTTTTGTTTCTGAAATATGAATTATTTAGTAATAACAATAATAAATAAATAAGGATACTATTTTTATTGTACCATTTATTTTATTTATCGTTTCTTGTTGAATATTTTTTTGTAATTTATTTGCCAAATCAATTTGATTCTCCTTATCATCATAAATAATATTCCTTTGATCAAGTTCCTTCCTAATATTTATTATAGATAGCTGGTTTGGATTGGAATCTGTAAAATAATAAATTTTGAGAAACATGTCGTACATGTAATAAATTAGGTATCAAAATACTTACTATTTGATGGTAAAGGTATTAGCCATTCTAAAATCGGATTTGTATAATTGGATACAATAGGATTTGGACGTGATTGTTCGGTGCTACCTCTCAATTTTTGAATTGTTGCAGGAGAAAAATTATGCCACGTTCCAAAATGAGACAATGATCGGGCACAAACATAACCTGCAAATTCTCCTTCTACTGGCCATCTAAATTCAAACCAATTAGATATACCATCAATTTTTGGTTTTTTAATTTCACGTTGACTTCTATTTGGCTGAATATTCGCTACACTTGTTCCTCGAATATCTTTGATAGCATTTACAATATCTTCTCCCTCACTTATATTATGACCCAACCGAATATAACGTTTGATTGAATGCGCAATCTAAAATTAAAATAATATAAGTAATTATATTTTACATAATTTGTAATATGTTATAAAATTTACTTGAGCATGGTGTGAGTCAATGGTTGTCTTTGCTTCACCAGCTTCTAAAAAAATCCAATCTCTAATTTCAATACCATACCAAGAATTCCAATTTGCAATTATTGACATTAATTCGACACAATGGTAATGGGCACCATTATCAGATACAATTTTTATCCAAAGAGGTTTTTTATCTAAATTATTAAAAACAGCTTCAAATGCTGAAGAAGTAAATCTGCATCCTGAACTGTATCGGAAGACCAATGATCAAAAGCACGAATTTCTAAATTATCTTCTTTTTTAGTGTATATTAGCATTGAATGCAATGTCCATCCAGATTTACCAAAAAAATCTGATTTGACTTCTCGTGCTGATTTAGGAAGAATTTTCATTTTATAATCAACAATAATGATCGCTCCATTTTCATCTAAAGTAAGTAAATTTGCATTAAATTGTGCATTAAGATATGTTTTACGAACTTGATGTGCCCAATAATATTGTAATTTTTTCTGATTTTCAATGATTTTTACAATATTTTGTGACATCTGAGTAATTAATGCTTGAAATAAATCAGATACTTTCATACATTCAGCACAAATAGAGTGATGAACTTCTGAACATTGACTAAATGCATTCATGATACAATGTTCAAGACAATCTACATGTTGAGTATAACCAAAGCAATCTATTTTTAATTCCTTTTCATATTCACGTTTCAAATGTCGTTGCACATATTCAATTTCATTAATAAGTTTATTCTAAAAATATAAAATTTGAATTTTTATTATTAGTATATAATTTTCAAATGATTATTTTGAATATTAAAAAGCCAATAAAATTATATAGATTTTTTTTATTAATAAAAAATTTTATAATTGTAAACAACTTGCCTGTTTATTATTATCTATAATATCATTTATAACCAGTTTTTTTAGATTATCAAATACGCCATATCCATATTCTGCACATATTAAACATAATCCACCTAAATCATCTTTGTAAAGATAAGGCCCATCTCGTAATCTTGTCAAAAATGTAGTTCTTTTCATACCATTGGGATATAATTTAAAATATTTTTTCCATAACGTTTCTTTTTTATCTTTCAAGTATTTCAGTGGTAATCCATTTTTATCTACTCTGTAAGAATTCAAATTTATAATATTTTTATCTGAAAAAAATTTTTCAAATTGGTTTTCCATTTCTTCTGTAATTCGAACTCTTGTAATAATAGGTTTATCCAACATAGAACATCCTGGACCATTCATATCACAGTAAATTCGAGCTTTAGTAATAGTTTTTGAGGATACCTATTTAAAAATTAAAAATAAAAAAATTAATAAATAGAAATTAAAAATAAATAAATAAATTAGTAAACAAAAAATAAAAAAAAATTAGTAAATAAAAAAATAATAATAAAATAATAATAAATTATATTTCAAAACTATTACCTTGAGACGATTTTGTAATTCTTCATATGTAAAGTTATTGGCAATTATTGAAAGAATACGAATTTTACCATCGTTTTCATTTTTACTGTGATTTAGTGATTTTTCAAAACATTTCCAAAATTCTTTGCTAACATTGATGATATAATTTGGTATAGCTTATAAAAATCCCGTATCATATAAATCTTGTAAAATATTTTGATCAATAATAGAATTTTGATTGCGTGTCCAAAATTCATGCTAAAAAAAATTATTATTATTTATTTATTACCAGTTATATAATAATATATAATAATATTATAACTAGTCAACTTGCCTCAGATTCATTTTTTCCAAATGGTGTTATATTTATACATCCAACTGCTTTTAGCATAGTTTTCCATGCACGAAGTTCACGATCATCTAATATATAATTGGGTGGATATAATTTTTTTAATTTTCCATGTAATTCAATAATTGTACTATGCTGATTCAACCAGCTAATAAAAAAAGATTTCCAATTTATATCTGAAATCGTTCGTTTTCGTAAATAATAATTATATATATCAGTTCATTTTTCCATGCAATAGGAGTACAAGTTATAAAACGTTGATCATGAATAATTTTTTGAGTCATTGAATGTTCAAGACCAAATAATTGCGTTCCACAAAATTTTTTGTACAGTCCAACATTTTTCCAAGCATTATTTGGTGTTTCACCATGAAAAATAATTGGACTTTGTCCGGATGGATATATTGTAATACGACTGCCATTTTTTTCGATTTGTTGTAAATATAAAGCTCTTTTCTTCTCATATTCACCAATAAAAGATGACATATATCCAATACCTGCTCCCATTAAATCTTTATTATTTCCCGCACCAATATTTGTTACATAAATCAAATATTTATCAACTTTTAAACCAAATGCACGAAAATAAACATCTTTTAGCGATGTTTCTAATAATTTCTCATTATCCCATCCTAATATAAGTGGACCAGAAAATCTAGTTTTTGTATTTGAAAAAAGTCTTTGATATAAACTTGTAATTGCTACGCTTGATATTGATTCTATATCACTATACATATTTACTTCAGGAGGTGCATCTATATCCTGGTTGTGTTTCACTGAATTCATGTCCTTCCGTAATATGCATATAAAATTGTCTATTATTTTGTTCAAATACAGTTTACCAACCAATTCTTATTGGGTAAAGAAAAGCACCTTTCACGAAATCGCAATTATTTTTATAAATCCACCAATCATGAGAATTTTCTCCATAATGTAACCTGGGTATTATTTGACCAAGTGAAATAAGTTTTACTTCTAAAATAGGTCTTTTTGATATGTTAACCAAGTCCGGTCTGAGATTTTAACATATATACATTTTTACTATTTAACTTATCCTCATATTTATATGTAAATTTTTATGCAGATCTTTCCATTTTTCACGAATCACGAATTAAATTAAACTCTATCATCTGTAATTTTAAAAATTATATTAATAAATTAATATTTAAAATTAAATAATAATTAAATTAAATTCTACCATTTGTAGTTTTGAGAATTATATTATCTAAATTAATAAATTAAGTAATATTTAAAAATTAAATATTATCTAAATTAATAAATTAAAAATTAAAAATCTAATATCAAGAAATACCATTTATATAAATACTTACTTTCTGTAAATTTAAAATTATTATCTAATTTAAATTAATAAAAAATTTAATATTATTGATAATTTACTTATTTATTAAATATATAGTGGACTCTTGCCTGATTTAATTATTATATTATTTAAATAAATAATTTAAATATTATTTAATATTTAATAAATTATGCAATTAATTTAATATAATTGAAATGAAACTTTACCATGTTCTAATTCAAAAGTCATATTATCTAAATAATAATATAATTAATATTTAAATAAATAAAAAAGAAATATGCCATTTATTTAAAATCTTACCATGTATTAATTCTGAAATTAAATTTTTAAATAAAAAAATAAATAATTATACCTTATAAAAAATTAAATAATATTAAAATAAAAAATATTTACCTTTTACAATTATATCATCATCTAAATATTCATTAGAATTATTTATTTGAATTGTTTCAGGTATATCTTCTTCATCATAAATTTTTTTTCGAAATAAATCATCAATTAAAGTACTATTTCCTCAAGGCTTATTACCATATACAAGTTCACAAGAAGATTTTTTATGTGCTCGACAATAGGATTGATTCATAGATAGTACAACAGATCAAATCCCATATGACCAATCACTTCTACCTGTATTTTCTTTTCACTTTTCTAATTTTTGTTGTAAAATGCCATTTGCTCTTTCAACTAAACTTTGTGATTGAGGATGTCGTGAACGTCCATTAATTATTTTTACAGAAGGTCATAGAGAAATTAATTCTTTTATAACAGAAGCACAAAATTCTTTTCCATTATCAGATTGAAGAATTGTAGGAGGTGAATTCAATGAATGAAAAAGATCAAATAAGTAAGTTGCTACTTCAATAGCTCTTTTTAATGTTAAAGGTTTAGTCCAAGAAAATCGTGTAAAATGATTTCGAATATAACAAATATACTTATATTCTCCATCAGCATCATATGATAAATTAATTAAATTTATCTAAAAATATAAAAAATAATTTATAATAAATTATAATTATGAAATAAACAAAATTAATATAGTATATAATAAAATAAAATAAAATTTACCTGAATTCGTAACAAAAAATTTTTTATAATAATTGGTTTTGCAGATAAAGGATGAAAAAATAGTTTTCTAACTGTACATATTGTACAATTATTAACTAATTCATCAATAATACTTTGTTTAATCCAACCCCATTTTGTTTTTATTGCAGTCCATATTTGTCTTTACCTTCCATGTTGTGTAATTTCAACATGAGTTCGACAAAAAATTTCATATATATTTTCAATTGTCAATACTAGAAGAAGACTTTCTTTTACAAGTACTTTATAATCGCCAGATGTTATTTCTTCTAATTTAAATTTTTTTTTAGCCCAGACATGTGTATTTTTATTACAAATATTGTTATTTTTTGGATTTAAGAGTATTTCTTTAATTTTATCATAAAGATCAGAATTAATAAGAGCTTTTTCTTGTTTAGATACTGGAAGATTTGTTATATATTGTTCAATAATTTTGTTAAAAGTTTCTCTACTAATAAAATTATATTCCATGGTGAGTTTAAAAAAAATTAAAGATATATTTTATTGTCGCAAAAAAAATATTATATAATTTTATTGTCACGAAAAAAAAAAATTAAAGATTGCAAATCACAAAATATTAAAGATTACAGATCTCATCACATTAAAGATTGTGTGATACTTGAGGTATCTCAAATTAATTACAACTGAGTCATCTCAAATGATCATTTTTTGAAACAATTCACATCAGGTACCTTAGGTGATGATTTACACCTGAGGTGTCTCAGGTAACAATTGAGTCAAGAAGACATCTGAGGCACAACATATATATCTTTTTATACTACTATACCATTATTGTGCCTTACTGTACACGAATACTATTGGTTAACATATCTACCATATAACTTATTAAATATAGAATATATGTTATACTAATAATTAATACTAATAAATACTATATAATACTAAGTAATAGTAATTAATGATAAATGTTAATAATTATATAATATTTATGTAACTATATCACATGAACACGTGACTTGTGCTACTATAATTTGTGTAACTAAATTATTTATCATGTTAATAAATGTTATTAATTATTGCTAAATATTATTAATCGTTATTAAATATTATCGATCTAATGGTTATATAAATATTTTATACTTCTTTTGTTAAATAATAATTTTTATTAAAATACAGGGTTAATCAATATTATGGTCATGTGTTCTGATATATTTTGACTGTGGTAATTTTATTTGATAACAACGTTACAAATTATAACACTTACCCAATATTGTCATAAATTTTTTCATTCCACATAAAGGTTAGGATTAGAATTTATCAGGATAGTGTATTTTATACATGTCGTCAAAACTAATTTGGCCTTGACTCAACTCTTAAAATTTCAATTTTTAATTGCGTCTGACTCAATTCAATAGTTTTGACGACATGTATAGTGTATTTATCACTATATGTTATATCCTTCGAATATTAATTTTTATTAAATATTCTAGAAACTTAAAATTTTTTTACATATGAAAAACATATTTGTTATCCAATATTCATCACCTCGTAATGTGAAATATTTCTAATCACCCACCAACTTATGGTCCAATCAAATTTAACAAAATTAGAAATATCACATGGGGCAAAAAAATCTATGGCTATATTACATCAGTAAATTTTTTTAAACGTAAGCCTTCGAAGTCCTTCACTCCGATAACTTTTAAATATCCCCAATATAAACGTAATATTTACAAAGGTTATTGGTACCGAAAACCTTCATTTTTATTAATAAAACGTAATACTCTGGAGGTTATTGATATCGATAACCTTCAATAACCTTCACTTTATCATAATAAGCGTAATATTTGCGAAGGTTATTAGTCCGATAACCTTCAATAACCTGCACTTTATCATAATATACGTAATATTTGCGAAGGTTATTAGTCCGATAACCTTCAATAACCTGCACTTTATCATAATATACGTAATATTTGCGAAGGTTATTAGTCCGATAACCTTCAATAACCTTCACTTTATCATAATAAACGTAATATTTGCGAAGGTTATTGGTCCGATAACCTTCAATAACCTTTGAAAACGAAATTATTACAATAACCTCCGACATAAAAAATTTACTGATGTATACTTGTACGCTAAATTATTTTAAGGCCCTGAAATTGTAATTTTGGGGAAAAAAATCAAAATAGTTTTTTATAAAAAACGAAATTATTTTACTTAAAATTTAAAATTTTTTAACAACCTCATCAGTAAATTTTTTTAAACGTAAGCCTTTGAAATATTTTGCTTCAATAACCTTCAAATACCTCCAACATAAATATAATATTTACAAAGGTTATTAGTACTGAAAACCTTTATTTTTATTAATAAAACATAATACTCTGAAGATTATTGATATTGATAACCTTTAATAATCTTCATTTTATCATAATAAACATAATATTTGCGAAGTTTATTGGTCCAATAATTTTCAATAATCTTTGAAAACAAAATTATTACAATAACCTTCATTATAAAAAATTTTCTGATATACTTCTTTCTTATTACTGAGACAATAAGGAATTTTCATATAAGTTTTATGTAAACTTTTATATGTCTCAGTTGTATATTCATTTATTGTTCTGTATTCCTGAATTGTATCAATGATATGATAAATTCATGAATATAACTTTGAAAATTTTAAATTAGAACACAAAATATTTCGAAATAATTTAATAAATAGATTACTTTAATCATTAATCACTTTCTACATAATTAAATCCATAAACATTATAGCAAAAATCTTGAAAATTAGTGCATGAAAAAAGAACCCTATCATCTCAAACAGTTTTCAAAAATTATTTAATAAAGTTAAAGAAGACAAGGAGAATGCTTATATGACTCGAATAATTAAAAACGTCTGGCCCAAGAAAAAAAATATTTCAAATTTACAAATCGCCTGGATGATTTCTATTACAAAAATTATCTTTAACTCAAATAATAAAAACATCAAAATATCTGAAGAAATAATAAAATTAGTTCTTTTAAAAAATCTAGTAAATAAATTCTATATTATGCCAGATTTTAAAATTTTCGAAAACTAATGAAACTTTAAAAAAATAGAATAAAGTTAAAAATGAAAGTTTTAAATATAAATCTAATTTTTCTGAAAGATTAAAAAAAGTTTTCAAAAGACTAGCAGCTTTCAAAAAATCAGCAGTTCCCGAAAGACCAACAGTTCCTAAAAGTAATAAAAGAATTACTGAAATTGAAACCTTATGAAAAGAAAAGAAAAAATAAAATCTATAAAAAAAGATGAAGAAAACAATGGTGATGATGATAAAACTGACAAAACTGATAAAACTTACTAAATTAATGAAGTTTACAAAACTGACGAAGGTAACAAATATCATAATGAAATAATAAATATTAATGAAAGTGAGGAGGAATAATAAAAAATTAATTTTTAAATATTTATATATTTCGAAAATTTTTGTAAATATTAAAATTAATATAAATAAAATAATAGTAATATTTGAAATATCACAATAAAATAATAATTATTAATAAATTATAAAATGTAAAAAATTTGCCTGTATATAAATGTAAATTTTATAAATTTAGTAAAATGTTATAAAAATTTTTACAAAAATGTTATGGAAATTTTTATGAAATATTGTGAAATATTATGAAAATTTTTACGAAATATTGCGAAAATATTGCAAAATCTTGTGAAAATTTTTACAAATATTGTAAAAATATTATAAAATATTGCAAAATTTTTTTGCGTAAACTTTCAAAGGTATTAAAAATTTGTAGAAATTTTTAAAATGAAAATTTATGTAAATTTTTACCTATTAAAATTTCTTGATTTTCCTGAAAATCTTATACTTCTTCTAGTAACTTAAGCCAATTATTATTTTTTAATATTACTGGAACCAATTCAAAATCATTTTTTGATAGAATTATTAAAAAATTTAAAATCTGATCTTTCAAAGAAAAGATGTTCTGCATCTTAATAATTTTATTTATATATAAAAAATTCATAATTAAAAAATTAATACATAATACTATTTTTTTTTTTACTGATTATCATCTAAGGAAAGATAATTTAATATATCATCATCCTAAATAAAAAATAAAATATTTTGATTGCAAGTAATTATAAATAAAAGATAAATAATAAAAAAATATATATATTTACTAAAGAAATTTTATTTTCTAATTTTTTATTTTCTAATTTTAATAAAATCCCCGATATTTGTCTCTGTTGTTCTATTATCATATCTTCAATTTTATTTTGTTTTTTTAATACTTGCTGAAGTTTTGCATTATTGTTTTGACATATTTGAATTAATTCAGTATACCTACATGAATCTATTATTGCCAAATTATTATTAATATAAATGATTATAGAATATATTAATAAACATGCAATAGATACAATTATATATTCTAATCATTTTCAAATTTTTCATCTGAAACTTGTAGTGGAAGAGATGATACTTCACTTGTTGTCTGATATAAAAAATGATAAATATACTAAGATAATGAAAATAATACAAAAACAGTGAATATAATTTACCATTAATCTTTTACTGTATATTAATTTTTTTGGTATTGTTATAAATAAATATTGTTTTTTAAATTTTTGCGGCTGTTCTTGTTTGGAGTAATTATAATTTTTTGATAACAAAAAATACACTTTAATTTTTTCAAGCTCATCATCTTGAATAGTAAATGTAACATCTTGAATACTTTGATAAAGATTATCCATTTCAGATTTGTTTTGAAAATGTACATGCCCATAACTACAATAATATTGGTGATAATATTAAAGAAAATTTCACCATTAATAAAAAATTGATTATATTTATTTGTTTTTTTTTTAAGAATATGGATTATTTTATTTTAGGTGATAGAATTGATTAATTTCTATAATTTATTTTTATTAACATTAAACAGATCACCGTTTATAAAAAAAAATCTTTTGGACAGACAACAAAACCTCAGTCTTTTCCTACCTAAAACAAAATATAAGTATTAAAGAGGTTTTATAGTTTAAAACAAATAAATGACACAACATGACACGACGTGATACAACATGACATGACACAATATGATATAGCGTGACACAACACAATATGACATAATACAAATGTGTAAAAAATAATTATTTTTTATAAATAAAGTTTTTATAACTGTTACAAAGGACATAACTGATTTCTCCTCTAAAATCAATAGATTTTTCATTATTAAAACTAAACTTCTTTCAAGATTTCCTATACTATCACGAAGGGAATAACAAATGTAAAAACATATGTAAAACAAAATATAAAACAGGAAAAATTACTTATTTATTTCCATTTAAAACTTGAAAAATAAAAAAAAAAGTTTATAATCAACAATATTTATAATCAATAATATTTATAAAGTGCTGATTATTATTATATTACACATGAATAATGTGATACTAGTTGATTACAATCTATGATTATTTTTTTAATATATATTATTTTCCTATAAATAACCACTTTTTTTATGCACATCTTGATATATCAAAAAAAATAACCCCTAAATGAAACTTTTGCTAGTTAACTAGTTAATAAACTCTGCTGGCATGGATTAGCCTTATTAATACATATTTACATATTTTGTATAATCCAAAAACACACATTTGATATTTTTTGTTTTTTCATCACTATAATAAAAACCTTTTTTTTTTTAGTCATTTCGGATATAACACCAATTCAAATTGAGTATATAAATTTTAATATGAACAAATATATAAAAAAATACGAAAATATGTAAAGATAAGTAAACAAAAAATTGTTTAGTTCTAAGTATTATGTTGAAAACGGAAAAAGTTTCAGTTACTAAAATTAAAAACCTCACATATAATATCCTAAAAAACTTTAACGACAATGCAATAAAAAATAAGACTTTTCTCGAATTGACTAACTGTACAGAATATAATAAAAAGATTTTTGCCTAACTTAATAAAATATTTACAATGTTATTCTACATTAAGAAAAAACTTTTACTTACTAAGTGATAAATGTGTCCATTCTCTGACTTGTGATAAAAGTGTTGAAATTCTTGAGAAGTTTACCAAACCCGATTCGCAATTTAGTATTTTGTCAATAGCTAAAAAGATGGAAAAACAACTTAACCTCCAATTTCAAGAAATTTCAGATGAAGAAATACCAGATGTAAATGATGAAGAAGATAAAGATAATAATTTAAAGAGAAAAGGTAACGATATGGCTGAGAGATTTAATAAAAAACCTATTGAAGTTGATATTGAAGAGAATACAATGCAAAATAAATCTTTTAGTAAGAAAGCAAAGAAGGAAGTTAAGAATTCCTAGATGTTGAAACAACTTATCAAGGAATTAAATACTAATAGTTGCAGGTGTCTGAAATTGGTGTAGAAGAAAGTGAGAATTCTGAAAATTTATTTTACTTATACAATAATTTCAGCAGGTATCTTTAAATTATATACAATAAAATTATTAATGCCGAGATTCGTAAAGAAATTGTAAATAAAGAAGTTATTAGGTATTATTTTTTGTTTGGAAAAGTAGTATCACAACATTTTGAATATTATTATGAAAAATTACATAATTTACATTAAGCTCAAATTATATCTACCATCCAAATTCAAAATTCAAATGTCAAAATCCTAAATCCCAAATCTCAATCCCAAATCCCAAATCCAAATTATTTTTGGCACCCTAAATTAATTTTGACATCTCAAATTAATTTTGATATCCTAAATTATTTTTGACATCCTAAATTATTTTTGGCATCTCAAATTATTTTTGACATTTCAAATTATTTTTGGCATTCCAAATTATTTTTGACATCTCAAATTATTTTTGGCATTTCAAATATTTGAGAATACATTATTTTCAGCTTTAAGTTAATTAGTACTATTTTTAATATTTATTTATTAAAATAAAATATTATATATATATAAACCATAATGAGTTATTTCTGATTTGTAATTTATAAAGTATTTTTATAAAGTTATACAATAAATAGTGATTATTAAAGAAATAAATTGATTATATTACAAAGTGCATCTTATAACTTTTAAACTTAATGTCATTTTAGTACTATAATAATGGTTCCTTTACTAATGGAAAAACAAAAAATAATTTTATATTTTATTTTATTTTTTTTTATTTGTATTAAATTTTAAGTATATTATTATATTATAATTATTATTATTATTATATTATATTATAATTATTATAATAATAATTATTATTATTATATTATTCCTTAAACTGTAAGTAATTCCAGACAAATTTGTCTGCAAATTTTTCCTTAAATATGTTACATATAAAAATTAATGGAAATTTAAGTTTGTGTAATAAAATTTTTATTACAAGTTGCTAATCATCAGATACATGTGATTTGGTTTAATAATTTTGAACTGTTATATAAAAGTCATGTGAAATTTACGTTTAAAAATCAAGTATTTTTCACTAAAGTTCTAATTTTATAAAAATTTATTTTATAATTTTAATTAAACTACAGTACATGACACTTAAAAACTGAAATCCTATAATTTGTCCCATTTTTCAAGCCAAAAATCAAATTAAACCTAAATGAACCAAAAAATTGATTTCTGTATACTTTACAAATAATCATATGATTTCCAAATTTGATCATCACTTTTTATTTGTCAAGAATTAATAATAAAAACGTGATATTATAATTAACCAATCAAAATTAATTTACGTAATTATTAAGTTACGTTTTTGTCCCACTGGACATCGATTATATGAAGGCAGGGTATTTTTGAATCGATATAAGTCAGAAATAAGTAATTATTTTTTTAAAAAGAGGCTGACAGTTTGTAGTAAATTAACTTAGCTTCAAAATATCAGCTCTCTTTTTTTGGTATTACCTCTGTATCACATTCTATAACCTTTTAAAAATCATCAAATTTATTGCAGTCTTTAAGTGTCACACACTGTATTAGAAAAAAATCGAAGCTATAGGATAGTTTAACAAAAAATGTAAATTTTATTATTTAGAATATTTTTAATTATTATCGTATTTAAGGTTATAAACTAGTATCAGTAAATTTTTTTAAATGTAAGCCTTCGAAGTCCTTTATTCCAATAACCTTCGAATACCTCCAACATAAATGTAATATTTATGAAGGTTATTGAGGACCCCGAGCAATCTATAAATAGGTCACATTAGAGTTTGCTTAGCTATCATAGTAAAATTTTTAAAAAGTTGCTTATTTTTAATTAAAATTTAAAAATTTACTTACAAAAATTATATTTTTCCTTTCTTATTTCTTAATTTAGTATTATCTGACCTATTCATAGATTGCTCAGGGTCCTAGTTATTGGTACCAAAAACTTTCATTTTTATTAATAAAACGTAATACTCCGGAAGTTATTAATATCGATAACTTTCAATAACCTTCACTTTATCATAATAAATGTAATATTTGCAAAGGTTATTGGTCCGATAACCTTCAATAACCTTTGAAAATAAAATTATTATAATAACCTCCGACATAAAAAATTTCTTGATGTAGGATTNTCAGTAAATTTTTTTAAATGTAAGCCTTCGAAGTCCTTTATTCCAATAACCTTCGAATACCTCCAACATAAATGTAATATTTATGAAGGTTATTGAGGACCCCGAGCAATCTATAAATAGGTCACATTAGAGTTTGCTTAGCTATCATAGTAAAATTTTTAAAAAGTTGCTTATTTTTAATTAAAATTTAAAAATTTACTTACAAAAATTATATTTTTCCTTTCTTATTTCTTAATTTAGTATTATCTGACCTATTCATAGATTGCTCAGGGTCCTAGTTATTGGTACCAAAAACTTTCATTTTTATTAATAAAACGTAATACTCCGGAAGTTATTAATATCGATAACTTTCAATAACCTTCACTTTATCATAATAAATGTAATATTTGCAAAGGTTATTGGTCCGATAACCTTCAATAACCTTTGAAAATAAAATTATTATAATAACCTCCGACATAAAAAATTTCTTGATGTAGGATTTTGACTTTAAATAAGAGCAAAAAAATAATAAAATTATTAAAAAATATTAGTTAATTTTTATTTCAATTTAACATGTTTTTATTGCCTAAGAAAATGATACTAAGTAACCTTATTCCTAAGAATGTAGTGCATCTACTGTAAAAGTTTGAGATTTTTAGAACATAAATTGGATGAGTAATTGATATTTTTAGTATAAAATCGTTAATTATTTATCCAATTTATATTCTAAAAATCTCAAACTTTTACAGTAGATGCATTACATTCTCAGGAATAAGGTTACTTACATCAGGAAACTTTTTGGGACGTAAATTTACAGAAAATTTACAGGACCTACAGAAATTTACGTCTAAAAAAATTAATTTTTTTGACTTTGATTACTATTTATAAGACAGGAAGCGATTTTTTACTAAGATATTTCTATGACAGATCGAAAGATCTGGTTCTTAGCTACAAGATGATATGTGTTTCATTTCTGTAACATCAATATTCGCGAAGATATTCACGTTTAAAGTTTCACATCTATGAAAAAATTTCCACGTAAATTTTTTAATAGATATGAAATTTTAAACGTGAATATCTTCGCAAATATTGATGTTACAGAAATGAAACATATATCATCTTGTAGCTAAGAACCAGATCTTACGATTTGTCATAGGAATATCTTAGTAAAAAATCGCTCCCTGTCTTATAAATAGTGATCAAAGTCAAAAAAATTAATTTTTTTAGATGTAAATTTCTGTAGGTCCTGTAAATTTTCTGTAAATTTACGTCCCAAAAAGTTTCCTGATGTAAGTAACCTTATTCCTGAGAATGTAATGCATCTACTGTAAAAGTTTGAGATTTTTAGAANTTCTAAAAATCTCAAACTTTTACAGTAGATGCATTACATTCTCAGGAATAAGGTTACTTACATCAGGAAACTTTTTGGGACGTAAATTTACAGAAAATTTACAGGACCTACAGAAATTTACGTCTAAAAAAATTAATTTTTTTGACTTTGATTACTATTTATAAGACAGGAAGCGATTTTTTACTAAGATATTTCTATGACAGATCGAAAGATCTGGTTCTTAGCTACAAGATGATATGTGTTTCATTTCTGTAACATCAATATTCGCGAAGATATTCACGTTTAAAGTTTCACATCTATGAAAAAATTTCCACGTAAATTTTTTAATAGATATGAAATTTTAAACGTGAATATCTTCGCAAATATTGATGTTACAGAAATGAAACATATATCATCTTGTAGCTAAGAACCAGATCTTTCGATTTGTCATAGGAATATCTTAGTAAAAAATCGCTCCCTGTCTTATAAATAGTGATCAAAGTCAAAAAAATTAATTTTTTTAGACGTAAATTTCTGTAAGTCCTGTAAATTTTCTGTAAATTTACGCCCTGAAAAGTTTTCTAATGTAGTATTATTTTTGATAGTAAGTATGTAATAAAAATACTTTTATATATAGCTACGATTGATCGACATATTAAATTATATACAGTTGTTTCAAAGAATTTTTTTTAATGTCAGCCAAAAATAGCTACATATAAAAGTATTTTTTTTACTTATCAACTATCAAAAATAATACTAAGTAACCTTATTTCTGAGAATATAGTGCATCTATTGTAAAAGTTTGAGATTTTTAGAATACAAATTAAATGAGTAATTAACGTTTTTATTATAAAATTATTAATTATTTATTCAATTTATATTCTAAAAATCTCAAACTTATACAGTAGATGTGCTATAAGGTTACTTAGTATTATTTTCGATGGTTAATAAGCAAAAAAACTACTTTTATATGTAGCTATTATTGACCGACATCAAAAAAAAATTCTTTGGATCAATTGTAAATAATTTAATATGTTGGTCAATTGTAGTCACATATAAAAGTATTTTTATTACATACTAACTATTGAAAACAATACTAAGTAACCTTATTCCTGAGAACGTAGTGCATCTATTGTAAAAGTTTGAGATTTTTAGAACATAAATTGAATAAATAATTAATGATTTTATACTAAAAATATTAATTACTTATTCAATTTATGTTCTAAAAATCTTAAACTTTTATAGTAGTTGCACTACATTCTCAGGAATAAGGTTACTTAGTATCATTTTCAATAGTTCTTAAGCAATAAAAATAATTTTATATGTAGCTGTTTTTGATTAATATTCTTTAGGATTAATTTTATATGTCGATCAATCTTTGTTACATGAAAAAGTATTTTTATTTCCTATGAATTATAGAAAATGATACTAAGTAATCTTATTCTAGAGAACAAAGTGCATCTACTGTAAAATTTTTAGATTTTTAGAACGTAAATTGGATAATAAATAAGCAATTTTATTTTTAAATAAAATTATTTACTATTCACTCAATTCTTAAGAAACAAATCTGAAACTTTTAATAAAGATGCATCATATTCTTAATATTAAGGTTACTTAATATTATTTTTGATTATTTATAAGGAATATAAATACTTTTACATATTGAAACAATTAAAATTTTTCAATTATTCAAATTTCATTACTTCAAATAAGTGTTCATGAGAATTTTTATTAAATTATTAAAAAAGTAAATAAATAATATTACTTTTAATTATTATCATCTTTGTGAGTATGATAATCTTTAAAACAACTACTTCTATTCTTATTATAACATAAAGCTACATTACATTTTATACAATATAACTGTAATTGTGAAGGATCTTTTAATACTTTTTTTTGAGCTTTTTTATTTAAATATTTGCACCACACACAACTACTTCTTTCTTCTCTCCATTTAGAAAAGTGACCATCTGATGTTAATCTTATTGGAGAAAGTTCAAAATTTGTTGTTACATATTGATATTTTTTTATTGGGTCAACTTGAATAAATTTAAATTGTTGTATTAATTCTTTAATATAACCTCGTGTGTTTGGTTTTAAAGGTTCATTTTCTTCCATACTTGATTTTATTAAATCCTATACTAATTGTAATCTAAAATCTTTATGATTAGTATTTTTTCCACTTTATTTAAAAATTAAATAAGAGTTAATAATTGAAATATCTAATAACCAAAAAAATAATGGCATCCAAGTTCTTCTTATTGACAATTGGATACCATGATATCCCCGTAACTGGTCAGCAATATCCACTCCACTCATAAAATGATTGTAATCATTAATTATACAAGGAATTAGTAAAGCTTTTTTACTAGTATTTTCAAATATTGCACGTACTTTGGCTGCATTTGTACTTGTTTCTCAAGGACGACGTCGTATTCTTTCAATTCTATTTTCACTTCCATTAATTTTATGTATAGTTGTTAACATAGTAACTAGCCCATTATCCATCTATAGAACTGCTAATACATTATTATTTACAACTCCAGATAAAGTATCCCAATCAACTTTTTTACTAATTTTAAGAATTTTTGGAAAATTTGCACTATTTGTGCGAACTATCTCACAAGCTCCAAAATTATTGTTATATAAATATTGATAAAGATTAATAGATGAAAAAAAATTGTTCATATATATATTAAATGATTTATTTAAAGGTAATTGGGAAACTAAATGGTTAATTTTATTATCGACTTTATTTAAATTTGAAAGTTGTTCTAATTCAAGATAATTTTAAATTTTTGAAGTAAAAATAAAAGTGTAAGTGTATCCTGCATTACATAGAAAAAGTATTTTGTATCCTTCTGGTGTTGATTTATTTTTAATTCTGATTGTATGTATACTTCGACCAGAAAATCGAGCAATTATTTCATCAATTGATACATTAGATGATGGAATACAAATTGATTTTGAAACTTTTTGAATATAATTTGCCAATGGATCTAATTTGGAATATCAATATAATGGTGGAATAGAACAGTCTGAAATATGTATAAAACGCTTAATCTAAATTTTAAAAATTAAATTAGTTTAAATATTTATCAAATATTTATCATAAAAATTAAAAATATACCTGTTCAAAATGCAATAATGACATAAAGGTAGTTATTTTGTGTTCAGGATATTTATTATCCTTATTCCAATAATCTTTAATACTAGGAAGTTTAAAAATACCAGAATATATTAAAATAGCTAACCAAATTTTAAATTCTTTTATTGTTAAATTTTTCCATTTACGCCCTTCTCTTGTACCTTTTAACTTGCCATAATTATTTGTATTTTTTACAATTGTATTTATTTGTTCTAAAGAAAAAAAAAGAGAAAAAATCAAATAAGGTGATAAAGAAAAAGATTGGAATTCATCAGGTAAATTTACTGTAAATTCATGTAAAGGTCTTAAGTGTTGAAATTTATTAAAAGAAAGAGAAGAGGGAAGTTGTTGAGTTTCTTCATGACTTTGACTATAGTTTTGACCATAGCCCCGACCTTGATCTCGACCTCGACCTTTGTCTCTATTGGTACCTTTCACTCTTGTATTTTGAAAAAGTTCTTCTTGAATATCATTATTTTCATCATTTTCTAATTCATTTTCTTCATAATTTTCATAATTATTACGAGTTAATTCTGCAATATACAAAGTATCATTATTTTCTTTATCAAAAGTTGAAGTTTTCATTATAAAAAGTAGTAAAAAAATAAATTTATATTAAAAAAAATTAAAAAAATTATCAAAAATGTCGTATGTACGAAAAAATATAAAAAATACTTTAAAAATTTTTTTCAAAATTTTTTCAGTTTAGTTCCGACTAAACAATTAGTTAAAAATGATAATCAGGTGTTAATCATTATCCATCATTATCCACATAAAGTGGCAAAATAATTGGCTGAAATTAGAAAAAGTTATTAAATGATTTACATTAATTTTTATAAAATGCAGGCAAATTTGCCCGCAAAACAGTTTAAGGGATAATTATTATTATTATATTATAATTATAATAATAATAATAATTATTAATATATTATAATTATTATTATGTGGAGGCATGTTTTTAGAAAGCTAACATTCCAACTGAAGAAATCTTTTTGTGACGTAGCAATTTCAAATTTTCGTAGGGAATTTGGAAATATGGATTTGACCCTGAAGTTTTAGTAGTACAGTACATACAAGCTAAAACCAACCACAAAATTTCAAGCTCTATTACTTTTTTTAGAAATATTTTTTCAATTAAAACTCAATGTTATTTGATAAAGAAGATGTAGGTAAATATAATAACAATAAGTTTTTCTTCAAATTTAAGATATAAAGAAAGTTATAAGCATTTAAAATTTACTATTTATTATTATTGCAGTCAAGAGTATTTTCAAATTTGTATAGTGTAGATCATATCTATTATGACAATTAAGAAAATTCTAGAATTTCTAGAACAAATTATAGAACACAATAAATTCACATGTTAATTATTAAATATATATTGTGTATTATAAACATAAAGTAATAGAATATTATTAAATTATTTTAAAAAAGTTTAAAATAATTTTCACACCCAATATATGAGGATTAAATAATTATTATTTAAACTGATTAATAGATTTATATAAAATTTAATAAAATTTAATCGTGTAGTTTTTTTGCAATTATTCCTATAGTTATCTTATATATATAGTATTTATTTATTATTATTTTTACTTTAATTTCAAATGTGATTAAATTCACAAAAACTAATTTTTTAATTAAATTATTTAATAAATTANAGTACAGTACATACAAGCTAAAACCAACCACAAAATTTCAAGCTCTATTACTTTTTTTAGAAATATTTTTTCAATTAAAACTCAATGTTATTTGATAAAGAAGATGTAGGTAAATATAATAACAATAAGTTTTTCTTCAAATTTAAGATATAAAGAAAGTTATAAGCATTTAAAATTTACTATTTATTATTATTGCAGTCAAGAGTATTTTCAAATTTGTATAGTGTAGATCATATCTATTATGACAATTAAGAAAATTCTAGAATTTCTAGAACAAATTATAGAACACAATAAATTCACATGTTAATTATTAAATATATATTGTGTATTATAAACATAAAGTAATAGAATATTATTAAATTATTTTAAAAAAGTTTAAAATAATTTTCACACCCAATATATGAGGATTAAATAATTATTATTTAAACTGATTAATAGATTTATATAAAATTTAATAAAATTTAATCGTGTAGTTTTTTTGCAATTATTCCTATAGTTATCTTATATATATAGTATTTATTTATTATTATTTTTACTTTAATTTCAAATGTGAATAAATTCACAAAAACTAATTTTTTAAGTAAATTATTTAATAAAAAATAAATTTATTGTGATTTTTTTAAATTGAATTTTTTAAATAAAAAAAATAAATTTATTGTAATTCAGGAAAATATTTAATTATCTTAGTTAATTTTTTTGCTACTACATTAACTGATGCATGTTTCTATTTTTGTTTCTCTTCAAGTTTACAATTTTTTAACTGGTCTATTAACTGACTATTCAAATAATTTTTAATAAGAAAAGTGATGATACAGGATAAATTTTTGACCTCTTGTTTTGAGTTTATTTTAATTAATATATAAAAAACTATTAATTTTAAATGTTCATTTGAGAAAAAACTAATTTGTAAGGTCTCGGGAATCCTCGAGGATTTTGAAACTACATACTTGAAAATATATTTTTTAATAGTAAGATATATTATTAATCTTAAGAATTGAAGCTACGTAAAAAAAAAATTATCAAATGCCAATCAAATTTTGAGACTAGTCATAGATCATTTTAAAATTGATCTTCAAATTTTGAAATATCCTTAACTGTCTTTAATCAAGAAATTTATCTAGGTAGTCAAAAAATTTCGGGTTTTAAGTAAAATAATTTCATCTTTTATAAAAAACTATTTTAACTTTTTTTCCCAAAATAATTTAGCATGCAAGTATAGTTGTAACTAATGGAATCGATTTCCATAGGTGAACTTAGTGACAAGAATCATGTGGGTGAAATTTTTCACTATGGATAGAAGTATAATTCCTACGTTATGCTCTGGACAATTATTATTATTATTATTTAACCTCCACGATTCTTGTCCCACAGTTTTATTATTATTATTATTATTTAACTTTTATTATTATTATTTAACCTCACGGTTTTATTATTATTATTATTATTATTATCATTATAGTCCCTGCGATTCTTGTCCCTATGGTTTTATTATTATTATTATTATTTAATCTTTACCCTTACAGTTTTATTATTATTATTATTATTTAGCCCCCACCTCTACAATTTTATTATTATTATTAAATGTTAAATAAATTTTTTTTATCACATTTGTTTAAGTGTAACATTATTTGATTGGTTAAATTAAAATAAGAATGATATATAATTTTTTTTTATTTTATTTTCTTTACCATGTAAAAAAATAATAAGTTAACATTTAGGTAAAAAAATATTAGACATAGAAGAATAAATAAACTTTTGAAAATTTCTAAAAATTTTCGTAATATTATATGAAAAATTTTGAAAAGGTAAGTATTTTTTTTTTTAAAAAAAAAATAAAAATAAAAATTTTTAATTATTTCGTTACACCGACTCAAATATTTTTTCCACACAAATATTTTTTCTGCTTCCAAATATTTGGAATGCCAAAATTAATTTGAGATTTGAAACTTTTTGACTCTCGAATCCCAAATAATTTTGGCATATTTTAACAACCATAATGTCAAAATAATTTGGGATTTGGATGGCAGGTACATCAGGAAATTTTAAAAGGCGAAAATTTCCGGAAAATTTTCGCATAAAATTTGCGAAAATTTCCACTTCAAAAAATTTTCGAAAAACTTGCGAAAATTTGCGGAAATTTTTGGTCAAATAAAAAATGTTTTTTATTTTGTAACACAAAATGATCTTGTTTATTTACTAAATGAATGATTTTGTTTCGAACTCTTTCAAAAATTATTATTCTCATGAAATTTTAGGACAAAAATTTTCGGAAATTTTCAAAAATTTATTTATTTTTCAAGTAAGTATGTTGGTTTTTGACGAGGTTGGGGTCGTCCGAAATTTCTTGAGTCCCTTTGGTTATGTTAAACTGATGGATTAGGGTAGAGTTCCTATAAGAAAAGTTCTCAACGTTCCCTTTTCTTGATTAACACAACTCTTATACTACGATGCATTGCCTTTTCCGTGGTTTTTTTCTGCGTAACAGGTAGTAGTTCAGCAGGTTATGTTCATAACTTTGCTGTTCTTTACCTTTTCCGTGGTTTTTCGGAGTTTCAGGTAGTCGTTCAGCAGGTTATTCATAACCTTGCTGTCTAGAAGTAGGATACTCTCGGACGCTAATATGCTTACTTAAAAACAGTGCACAGTTTATTCAATACTGTTTCTAACATCTTTTTTCTTTTCTTTTTCATTAGTATCGATTCGGAATTTTCCAAAGATTTTCGATGAATTTTATTTTTTATTTTTTTTCAAATATTCAANTAAAAAAAAAATTATAATAAACCAATGCGTTCTTTATTATGTAAAAATATAATTAATTGATAATATATAATAAACTGATAATAAAATGTAATATAATAAAAAAAATATATATTTTTGAATTTTTTTAATGTTTCAGATCTTTTCAAAATCTATTCCCATTCATTTCTTTCTTCTCTTTCACTTCTTCTTTCTTCACTTCTTTGTTCTACGCTTCTTCTTTCTACGCTTCTTCCTATGCTTCTTTCTCCGCTTCTTCTTTCTCCGCTTCTTCTTCCTTCTCTTTCTTCACTTCTTCTTCCTTTTCTTTCTTCACTTCTTTCTTCTCTTTCTTCATTTCTTCCTTCGCTTCGTTCTACGCTTCTTCTTTCTACGCTTCTTCTTTCTCTGCTTCTTCTTTCTCCACTTCTTCTTCCTTCTCTTTCTTCACTTCTTCTTCCTTCTCTTTCTTCATTTCTTTCTTCGCTTCTTTCTCTACTTCTTCTTTCTCTTTCTTCACTTCTTCTTCCTTCTCCGCTTCTTTCTCTTTCACTTCTTTCTCCACTTCCTTCTCCCTCATTTCTGCTCACTTCTCCTTCATCCTCATCCTCATCCTCATCTTCATCTGATGTACTTGAGTTACTTTCCGTTTCTTCGTTAGAATCCGAGTCTTTCAAATCAAATTCTCGGCCAGTTTCTATTTTTTTCTATTAATAAAATTCTTTTTTAGTATTTAAAAAAATTAAAAAATCAAAAAAATCTGTATATTTTTAATACTTACTAAATTTCTTTTTAACCTTTTACTTAAAAATTTATTATCATTTTTTAATATTTCATTATTTGGGTTTAGGAAACTTTCGCATATTGCTACTATGAAAGATATTTGTTCTTTGGATACTTTCGAAGTATCCTGCCACGTTTCGTTAATGATTTTTCCACACCAGGTGGTTTCATCATTTTCCAACTTTGAATGTAACTTTTCGTAACACTGTTTGACTATTGATAATGATTTCCAAGCTTTTATCTCGCTTGGAGTTGACTTTATATTTATTTTGGGGAGACTTTTAAATACAGAAAATATCGATTTTCTGATTTGGATAGACAACGCTCCTTTTCTAGACCGGTGCCTTTCTACTAACTTTAAATGATTCAAAATCTTTAGTTAGTTATTGAGATATTTGGATTATAATGTATTCAGTAAAACTTACTTTTCTTTGTAGAATCATATCAAAATAAAACATCCAGCATTTATTGCTCCAATTTTTGAAAAGTTCCGGATATTTATTTGCTAAAAATCTTGCTGAAATCTCTTTCAGCTTTTTGAAGTTTGGATAAATTTTTTTAGAAATTGACTTGTTTGCAATCTCCCTAATAATTTTCTTTTTTTTAAAAAATATTATCAGTAAAATAGTTTTTTTTATAAAAATAAATAAAATGAATAAATAAAATAAATAAATAAAATATTTACATTAATAAAGGTTTGGTCATACATTTCGTCACTTTCTTTCATCATTTTACTATTTTCCATTATTTTTCGGATATCCGAAACTTCTTTTCGAAGGTCCCCAACTTTTTTATCGATTTTCACCAAATAATTTAATGTACGATCTTCTTTTTTTTTCCTTGCCAACGTAGATTCATCTAATAAAATAAATTATATATTATTATTTATTATAAAATATTTTTATTGAAAATTTTTTAAAACATTACTTTCGCCTTCGGAATATTGTTCTTCTCTTCCTTTTTCAGTTCTTCTTCTTTTGGTTGCGCGAGTTTCCAGTTCTTCACCACCACTTTCTATTATAATTGGTGTTGTTGATTCTATCAATATATCCTGCATTTCGGTTTCCCATCCTTCTCTTATTGCTGCTGCTGCTGCCGATGTTGATGCTTCTGATACTTCTGGAGCTTCCGAAACAGATGTTCCTGTTGCAAAATTGGAAATCTCTCTTCTTTTTTTTGCCTTATTACTACTTAATCTTCCGGATAAAAGATCATTAACTCTTTTTTTATTTTTTTTATTTTTTTCTTAATAAAAGCTAATTAAAGTTTTTTGCGACATTACGAAAATTTTTAGATGTTCGAGGATTTGTTTTAAATAGATATTTAAATATTTATGCAAATATTTTGAAAAATTTTATGGTAAAGTTAGAAGAATTCTGATTCTTTATATACATTTTTTTTTGCATCCCATTTTTCTAAATTTTCTAAATTTTAATAATAACTTCGAATATTTCCTAAATGTATCATCATACTTGTATTATTTTTCATTAGATGTCATCCTTCCTTCCTTTCTTTTGAAACACATCATTCTAATTAATTTTGTAAATCATCTTAGGATACATAATTATGAAATAAAAAAATAATATTATCGAATATTTCCGTATGCATATTTGATAATTCATTAAATAATTGTTTTTAATTAAATTCCTACATGTTAAAAAGAAACCAATAATTAATAATAAAAAGAATAATAGGAATGATAGAATTATTGAGGCAAAGAAATAAAGTAAATATCGCATTATATATATATTAATATAATACGAAACTTCATAAACAATACATTTATTAATATAATACAAATAATACAACAATAATTTATAATAATATACTATAAAATAAAATATAATGCAAAATTAAAATAAATATTTATTTACAAAGTATTCATTAGAAGGGAAAAAAGGCAAGCACTGGAGTAACTACAGCAATCCTCACGTTTTACAGGTAATAAAAGAAATTATTAATACTAAAGAACTTAATATAGTCTTAGAAAAAGTAGAGGCACATAAAGGAAATTTACTTAACGAACAAGCAGACAAATTAGCAAAATTAGGGGTGAATTCAGGTTCAAATTTTGAAATTAACCCAAATCTTATAAGAGAACAACAATGTCACTTTACGTGGAATAAACAAGAAATCGACGCTGGAATTAAAGAATTCGTTAAAAAGAAAGATGAGATTGAATCAACAACAACATGGTTTCTTCAACACCGTATTAA
>PQFF01000446.1:0-13249 GCA_003547095.1 Diversispora epigaea
GAACGTAACGTTCGAAATACGCAATAAACCGGATCGATCTAGAACGTTATAAATACGTATCGTTTGTAGAACGTTGTAGAACGGATCGTTCTAGAACGTAACGTTCAAAATACGCAATAAAACGGATCGATCTAGAACGTTATTAATACGTATCGTTCGTAGAACGTTGTAGAACGCCTCTATATAATTCCTGATGGGTTACACTGTCTTACATTTTCCAATCGAGTCCTTAAGTGGACCAAACTATACATAGTTTCTTTTACTCAACCCCAGCTGAAGAACCAAGAAGCACCCGGATATACTGCGCAAATATATCCTTTGAGGTCGGTACGTAAAGGACGATAAGTTGCCCAAACTATACTTGTACGCAAAATCATTTTGGGGCCCCGAAATTGCAATTTCAGAGAAAAAAGTCGAAATAGTTTTTCATAAAAGACGAAATTATTTTACTTAAAACCTGAAATTTTTTGACCACCCAGATTTATTCTTTGATTGAAGATACACATAACTGGGTACTTTTTTTACTTTCATATATAGAATAGATTCTGCATAAATCTCAAAAAGTCGAAATACCTCAAAAATCCAAAATCAATTTTGGGAACATGTATAGCCCAAACTATACACGCTATTATACGGAGAGGTTGCGATAAACCACGACGAGATATCTGCAGCTATCTCGAGTCCTTTTAGCATCATAGGATCAGAACTTGTATAAGTTATCAAAGGAACTTATCACCTCAATAGTATAAATAATTATATCTATTTATATACACAATTATAGAAAAAATAAAAATTTATGGGATTATTAATAAGTATAATATTCATTCAAAAAAATTTGTATTACTAAAATATTGCGTAATATTATATTGGTATTATTAAAATATTATTTATTATAAATTATATATTGATAAGATATTAATATAATATAAATAAATATTACAGAAATATCACTGTGATATAAAAATATTATATCAATATTTTTTAATATTAAAAGATGAAAAAAAATATTGTAATGTATATTTAAAATATTATAGTGATATTTTAAAATTATTATTAAATATCATTGTGATATCAATATGGTATTAAAAATTATTTTTAAATATTAAAATAATATTTCAGAAATAACTACTTTATTTTTTTGAAAGAGTTCGAAACAAGATCATTCATTTAGTAAATAAACAAGATCATTTTGTGTTACAAAATAAAAAACATTTTTTATTTGACCAAAAATTTCCGCAAATTTTCGCGAAAATTTGCGGAAATTTGCACAAGTTTTTCGAAAATTTTTGAAGTGAAAATTTCTGCAAATTTTATACGAAAATCTTCCGGAAATTTTCACTTTGAAACTTTTCGAAAAAATTGCGCAAATTTCCACAAATTTTTACGAAAAATTGCGGAAAATTTTTGAAGTAAAAATTTTCCGGAAATTTTCGCCTTTTAAAATTTCCTGATGAACATATGTTTCCAAAATTGATTTTGAATTTTTGAGGTATTTCGTCTTTTTAGAATTTATACAAAATCTATTTTATATATGGAAATAAAAAAAATATTCAATTATATGTATTTTTAATTAAAAAATTTATCTGGATAGTTAAAAAATTATTTCGACTTTTTTTTTTAATAATTTTACGTACAAGTATAGTTACAAATTTGTATTAAAAATTTGTTGATTTTTGATCATTTGACATGTGCAGATATCATTAAATAACATGTATATATTACATATCGAATAATAAAAAATCAATAAAATTTTTAATACAAATTGGTTAAAAATTTCCTGCCTATTCACTATTATACTTGCATGCAAAATTATTTTGGGGTCCCGAAATTACAATTTTGAGGAAAAAAGTCGAAATAGTTTTTCATAGAAGACGAAATTATTTTACTTAAAACCCGAAATTTTTTGACCACCCAGATTTATTCTTTGATTGAAGATACACATAACTGGATATTTTTTTTACTTCCATATATAGAATAGATTCTGCATAAATCTCAAAAAGTCGAAATACCTCAAAAATCCAAAATCAATTTTGGAAACATGTATATTCACTATAGGTACAGACTTATGCTTAACTAAAGATTACGTCAATGCGTTACTTGATATAGTAGTTAAATTACGAAGAAGCATGACGTAACTATAGATGTATGACGTAACTATAGACGTATGCCGTAATTATAGACGTATGCCGTAACTATAGACGTATGCCGTAACTATAAACATATGACGTATTTTTTTATATGATATAACTATGAAATACATGACATATTGTTATACAGATAATTTTAATTTCATAAATATTAATAAAAAATAACGAAATAATAAATAAATAAATAATCTTTAGTTCTTTTTTTCATTTAAGATTCTTAACTTGTGTATTATATATATAAATTATNATTATACTTGCATGCAAAATTATTTTGGGGTCCCGAAATTACAATTTTGAGGAAAAAAGTCGAAATAGTTTTTCATAGAAGACGAAATTATTTTACTTAAAACCCGAAATTTTTTGACCACCCAGATTTATTCTTTGATTGAAGATACACATAACTGGATATTTTTTTTACTTCCATATATAGAATAGATTCTGCATAAATCTCAAAAAGTCGAAATACCTCAAAAATCCAAAATCAATTTTGGAAACATGTATATTCACTATAGGTACAGACTTATGCTTAACTAAAGATTACGTCAATGCGTTACTTGATATAGTAGTTAAATTACGAAGAAGCATGACGTAACTATAGATGTATGACGTAACTATAGACGTATGCCGTAATTATAGACGTATGCCGTAACTATAGACGTATGCCGTAACTATAAACATATGACGTATTTTTTTATATGATATAACTATGAAATACATGACATATTGTTATACAGATAATTTTAATTTCATAAATATTAATAAAAAATAACGAAATAATAAATAAATAAATAATCTTTAGTTCTTTTTTTCATTTAAGATTCTTAACTTGTGTATTATATATATAAATTATCTGATGCGATTTTATTATGTAATATTTTATTAGTAATAAAATAGTATATAAATTATCTGGTATAATTTTATTATATAATATAGTTTAAAAAATAAAATATAAAAAATGCAGTGTGTAACAATAAATACTATCACAGATTTTATTTATTTTTTTCTTCTGATATCAATAAAATAATTTATAATGCATTATAGAATAATTAAAATAATTAATTAAAGAACAAAATAAATTTGCATAAACTTTTACTAATATTATCTTATCTTATATTATCTTCATCACCAGATCAAATGTAACAGATAATTTAGATTATAATATGAATTTTGATGTTATTACATTAGTTAATGAAATTTTTGATAATTAATTATATATGTAAATAATTATAATTTTTAAAATTTAATAAATATTATCACACGGTTCCTAATTGGTCACCCGTGATTATTTTTATTGATATTTTCATGGGTTGATATTTTCACGGGTTGATATTTCACGGGCAATTTGTAACTATAGTCATTTAATAGATTTACATTATTTGTTAAAACTATTGCTTTTGAATATTAAAGGTTACATTAGAGAAAGTACAATTATTAAATATAGGTGTTCGAGAAGAATTATTATCTACAGAACTTGTAA
This sequence comes from Diversispora epigaea, assembly GCA_003547095.1. Lineage (NCBI taxonomy): Eukaryota > Fungi > Glomeromycota > Glomeromycetes > Diversisporales > Diversisporaceae > Diversispora > Diversispora epigaea. The sequence continues at coordinate 3,625 of PQFF01000446.1, forward strand.
GGGATATTTTAATGGTTTTTGGAGTTATCAGTAATATTTAAGTATTTATTGTGAAAGATTTTTGTTCTTCATTAATTTTTTTGTAGCTTAACACTTTTGTGGCGGCAGTTTTACGACCCGAATTATTGGAAAGAACATCAAAAGAAATATATCTCGCGTGAATTTACTTACTTTATTTTTTTCTATATGATTTGATCTATATCATATACTGGTCGCTAGCCAATTGGAATTAGGTTGTAAATAAATAATCGACCTCAACCTTTTGTTTTACATCTTTTTGAAAATTTTTATCTGAAACCTGATGCTCATTTAATGAAGTCAATTCAGATTTAAAAGTCAAAGAATTGGACTTCTTTTTATCCATAAAGAAATAAAAAAAAGAAAAACTATAAAAGATTTTCATTATTTTTTTTATTTAATATATTGATCAATCAAAAGTTTACTGAGTTTGCTAAAAGTCTTTTCACGCCATGAAAATAGTTTAAAAAATCAAAAGAAATCATGGGTGTTAGGTCCCGTGAGATAAATTAGTTATTTCACGGTATAACCGGGTATATCTTAATTTTCACAGCTTTGCCGTGAAAATAAATGATATCCCCGATTTCCCGTGAAATAACTATTACATATTACATGACTTAACTAAGTTACGTCAATGTCATATGTCATAAATTACGTTAAGCGTCAATGCGTCAAATACATGTCTAGGATACATCTTTAATACGTCTATGACTTGACTTGACTTTGTAATATGTCACGTCAATAAGTCTGCACCTATACTATTCACAAATTGATTACAAATTTTTCTACCTATTTGTAAATCTTTTTGCTTANCATATACTGGTCGCTAGCCAATTGGAATTAGGTTGTAAATAAATAATCGACCTCAACCTTTTGTTTTACATCTTTTTGAAAATTTTTATCTGAAACCTGATGCTCATTTAATGAAGTCAATTCAGATTTAAAAGTCAAAGAATTGGACTTCTTTTTATCCATAAAGAAATAAAAAAAAGAAAAACTATAAAAGATTTTCATTATTTTTTTTATTTAATATATTGATCAATCAAAAGTTTACTGAGTTTGCTAAAAGTCTTTTCACGCCATGAAAATAGTTTAAAAAATCAAAAGAAATCATGGGTGTTAGGTCCCGTGAGATAAATTAGTTATTTCACGGTATAACCGGGTATATCTTAATTTTCACAGCTTTGCCGTGAAAATAAATGATATCCCCGATTTCCCGTGAAATAACTATTACATATTACATGACTTAACTAAGTTACGTCAATGTCATATGTCATAAATTACGTTAAGCGTCAATGCGTCAAATACATGTCTAGGATACATCTTTAATACGTCTATGACTTGACTTGACTTTGTAATATGTCACGTCAATAAGTCTGCACCTATACTATTCACAAATTGATTACAAATTTTTCTACCTATTTGTAAATCTTTTTGCTTATTTGTATCAAAAATTTTACCTGTTTTTGTTCATTTGACTAGTGTATTAATTAATATTATTTACAAATATACTTTTATTTATTGTAACAATAAACTTAAAACAAAAAGCTAAGTTATATCAAATAGATCTTAAGGTTTCTAAAATTTTTAATACAATTTCTTCAAGTTTATTCTTACTTTCTTTTTAGTCTTTTGTATGTAACAACTTATATGATAAACTTGATAAATTCTCAGATAAAAAATTTGATACAAACCTTCTACATACTCTTGATATAAAAACAAGTTTTATTAATCTTACTGGTTTTTAATATGTAAAGTATAATATTTTCAACACATATAAGCAAATATTAACTTTACTAATTCTACTAATGTATTAAATTTGATAAATTATATATCAAAACTAATTTGATCTTGACTCAACTTTTAAAATTTTAATTTTTAATTGTATCTGACTCAATTAATTATGTCAATTACTAGTAAAAATCAAAATTTGTTTTGACTCAACTTTGATTTTTCTTAATTTTAATTTTGTCTGACTCAATTCAATAGTTTTGATAACATGTATAGTTTGAACAAAGGGTTTAGAATCAAGATAAAATTCCAAAAGGTTTAGAAATTCAAAAATAGGTTTAGCTCTATCCTTTAGTTTCTATTTAATAACAATTAATGCACTTGAAGTTTTGATAAATATCTTTGTTGATTGTATTGATTATTTTTATTTTCTTTTTAATTTCTTTATTATTAAAAGTGTAGTAAGGTTTAAGACTTTAGATATTCTCTAATTATTTGTAAGCTTATTTGACTATTTTTGTTAATTTTGTTTAATTAGACTTTCAAAAGAAAAGGAGATTTTTATTTCACACAAATATGCAGGTGTGATAAAACAACTAGAGCTTCTTGATAAAAAAAAAGTAAAAATCCACAAATGATTTATCTCTATTGTTCCTTTAGATATGAAACAAGGTTATTGTATTAATTTATTTAAATAGAAAATGTCAAGAAAACAAATTTGATGAGGAAAGTTAATTTATCAGAAATTCTGAAGATTGCTTTTTGCTTTAAAAACGTAACAGTATTTATCATGATTAATTAAAGATAAGATTAAAGGGAGTTCATTTCCATGCGTGTGCATTTTTTGCAATAGCCTTCTTCCTTGCTACTATAATTTTGTGATTTCATTTATTTTAGTTTATTAGATTAAAAGATTTGGAAAAAAAAAGTATGATCGGGATTTTTTTATCACCTGCGGTTAAATTCGTGTTCAACCTATTTCTTGATTACTTGATTACTTGACTATTAAGTTCTTTGTTTTATTATCAAATTTTTTTTTTTTTTTCGAGATATACAAGATGACCTCCGAAAATGCAGAGGAAGAAATAAGTGCAAGTTCTTCGACTGAAACTACAACTTTCCAGTCAACTCAGTTAACTCAATCAACTAGTAATAATAATATTGGTAATACTAATGGATCTGGAGAAAACCGAAAGAAACGAAAAAGAAGTCGCTGGGATCAAACTGGTTCTTCTTCAAAAGTCAAAGATGAAACTATTCCTGCAGAAAGAGGAATATCATTAACAGATTTGAATACACTACAATCTACTATTACTACTCCTACACAGACGATGATACCTAATGTTATTGCTGACAGTAGTAGTAGTGGTACTACTACTACTATTTCTGCTACCACTACTGCTGCTACTACTACTACTTCTGATATTACTACTTCTGCTATTACTTCTACTACTACTTCTACTGCCATTTCTGTTACCACTCCTGCTACCACATCTGCTACTACTTCTACTACTCCTGTAATTTCTCCCGTTCCTTCAGAAAAACGAAAATTTATAAAATATTCAGATACATATAAACCTGGTATGGTGCGAGTAGGTTCTAAATGGGTTTATCCTGAAGATGAAATTACAGAAGGTGGTACTTGGGAACATAAAAAACGAGCAGAAGAAATGAAACATACGGCAGGTAAATAAATAAATAATATTTACTTATTCATTTGTTCTTTTTGTTCTTTATTATTTTTTATTCAGATTGATTAAATTATTTAAATATTATTTGTTTTCAAAAATGATGATAATACTTCAAATAAATTGAAATTTAATTTTTACTTGAATAGGACAGGCAGCTATGTTAACATCTCAAGCTGAAGCGAAACGTGCTCATCACATTGCTGACTTTTTACCCAAGGAAGAACTTGAAAAATTTGAACAAAAGGTTAAAGCTGTTAAAACCGGGGGTACAACCCCGGAATATGAAGATTATGCTAATAACAAATTAGATCAATCAAATATTGGATTTAAGATGTTAATGAAACAAGGATGGCAAGCTGGTTCTGGATTAGGAAAATCTGGTGAAGGTATTGCTGCTCCTATTAACAAGTAAGTCTTTTTATTTTTTGTTCGTTTATTTCGCTTGCTTATCTCACATCTTTATTCGCACCTTTATTCACACCTTTATTCACACCTTTTTTTATTATTATTCAGAGCTGATTCGCGTCCTGAAAATGCTGGTTTGGGACAAACTAAACCAGAAGGAGTTGAAGAAGAAGATGATGAATTTGAGATTTATCGTAAGCGTATGATGCTCGCTTATCGATTTAGACCAAACCCTCTGGTATGTTACTATGCCTTTTATTTATTATCAGGATTATTATTATTATTATTATATACATTACGATATCTACGTTTTATACGTACGTTTTATTATAATTACGCGATTATTACGTTAAAATTATGTTGGTTCGATAGTATATTTTTATTATCCAATACATATATTGAATATACACGTACAGTATTTCAATGTGATCTCACTTGGTGATGTTATTGGTGTTATTTATTATCATTCTTATTATTATGACTATGACTTGATATTTATGAATAATTATTTATTCGCTCGTTTCAATTGTTTTATTTATTTCACACATATATTATGTGCAACTTTTGAGGATATATCATATAAATATATATATTTTTTATGGTTTTGATTTTGTGCACTACTAACCATTTGCCCTTCCTAGAACAATCCTCGTCGACCATATTATTGAAACAGTTACAAAAAAAATAATATATATATAATATATATATATATATATATATATATATATAGATAGATAGATTTAGGGTTACCAAAATTATTATATTAAAAGACAGAGACTTGTTTACCTTTCTTTTGTTGTTTCACTTCATTTTTTTTCATATTTCTCTTGATAATATCTTCTCTCCGTATTATTTTCTCCATTCTTTTCTTTTCCTCTTTTCCATTCCTTTCCGAAATATTCTTTTTCACGTTGTATTTGATTATTATCTTATGCAACTAATATAAGATATTTCTTTATTTTATATTTTTGGTTTTAAAAATTTCATATATCATCATCAATCAAGATTTAAACATAAACATCAACTTATTAATTATTATAATATAATCTACATCCAAGGAAAATTATTATTATTTTATTTTTCTTTTCTTTTCTTTTCTTTATTTTTGAGAAAGAAAGAGAGCTTTTTTAATAGTAGTAACTTAGTAATAATGATAAATAATGTTTTGAATCAACAATGAAAAATGATATTTTGTACACATGTACATTTGTCTATTTTTTTTTTTAAATTTTTAAACAGAATTCTCTTTTCTTTATTATCATCATTATTATTATTTATCAAATGAATAATTCGAATAATTCGAATAATTTAATTTGATATTTTGTTTTTTTATTGTATATATTAGAATTTTCAAGTACAATTTTTCCTTTTATTTTTTATCTTATTTTATTTTTTTTATTATTTTCTTTTTATTTAATATTAATGATAAAACTATGTTTATATAAAAAAATCTTTGATTATTGTATATTTACCAAATGTTTAAATAATAATGATCAATTCTAATAATAATAAAGTCGCATATAATATTATTACAGGAAATATGGATAGGCAAAATTTCATAATTTACTTAATTCCTTATGTGGTAGTTTTTAAATTCTATTATTCTATTTTTGTTTCGNATAAGATATTTCTTTATTTTATATTTTTGGTTTTAAAAATTTCATATATCATCATCAATCAAGATTTAAACATAAACATCAACTTATTAATTATTATAATATAATCTACATCCAAGGAAAATTATTATTATTTTATTTTTCTTTTCTTTTCTTTTCTTTATTTTTGAGAAAGAAAGAGAGCTTTTTTAATAGTAGTAACTTAGTAATAATGATAAATAATGTTTTGAATCAACAATGAAAAATGATATTTTGTACACATGTACATTTGTCTATTTTTTTTTTTAAATTTTTAAACAGAATTCTCTTTTCTTTATTATCATCATTATTATTATTTATCAAATGAATAATTCGAATAATTCGAATAATTTAATTTGATATTTTGTTTTTTTATTGTATATATTAGAATTTTCAAGTACAATTTTTCCTTTTATTTTTTATCTTATTTTATTTTTTTTATTATTTTCTTTTTATTTAATATTAATGATAAAACTATGTTTATATAAAAAAATCTTTGATTATTGTATATTTACCAAATGTTTAAATAATAATGATCAATTCTAATAATAATAAAGTCGCATATAATATTATTACAGGAAATATGGATAGGCAAAATTTCATAATTTACTTAATTCCTTATGTGGTAGTTTTTAAATTCTATTATTCTATTTTTGTTTCGTTAACATCATTATTTTATTTTTTTATAACATGAAAAATGTTCGTAGTAAATATTTTTTTACTATATATTTGTTCATTAGACACATAAGTATGAGTTTTATTTTGATGATTATAATAATGATTGATTAAAAAAGTATTTATATTACAAATAGTAAAATTAATTTTTCTAAAATTTCGTAATAATAATATTTTTTTATAAAACTTTTCCCTGGTGAATTTTTTGTCAAGTAAAAAAAAAAAAGAAAATTTATTTTTACGTGCCATTTTTTTGTTTTTCGAATAACAGTAATTATAGAGAGTCTAGAAAGATTATGGCGTAATCTATATCGCATTATCTCCCAAAACTATTTTTTTCTTCTAGGATGATGTTCGAAAACAGATCAAGATTTATTACTTATTTATATACGAATTTTGATATAGTGCCCGCATTATTAGTTGAACCATTTTTTCATCGGGACAGGTTCTTTATTGAAATATTTGTTCAACATTCATTTATTATAACATTCATTTATTAATAAAATGCATTTTTTATTATTTGATGGCGGTATTATATACAATATGAAAAAGATGGTAATTAATATTTTTTTAAATGATATATAAAAATATAATATTGAAAAAAATGTTAAAATAAATATTCAAGATATTGTTAGTAGGAGAGAAAGTGTTAGTAGGAGAGAAAGTGTTAGTAGGAGAGAAAATGTGTTAGTTGGAGAGTAAAGAAAAAGTGTTAGTTGGAGAGAAATGAAAAAAATTAAGGAAAGGGGACCGTTTATATAGATTAATTTTGAGAATATGAAGATTCGAATAATAAAGATATAATGATACAAGCAAGCTTCATAAATAAATCTATTCATAACATTCTTTTTCAATTGTTCTTAATCCTTTTTTTTTAAAAAAAAAACTTTTAATAATGAAAATTGAAATAAAAACTGAAAAATGGAAGGAATAAAGTATTACAGGACAGGTAAAATAGAAATAATAGAATATAAAAAGTATTAAGAGAGTTTCATTATAAATCTCATAATTTATCTTTTCCGGATGCTTAAATGAGACAAAATTCATTTATTAGAAGAATTAATCTTTTCCTCTTATAAATGCGTTTAGTTTAATAATTATATTGCATTCTTTCCCTTTCTTTTCTGCTTTTCTAAGAATTAGAAAATCGAAAATTAAAATATTCAACGAAATTACAAAATTGTCAATCATGGTTATTAAAAAAAATTATCTATATATATCTGTGCATTAATTCAATTAGTTCATGAATTAGAATATTAATCCTTAAATAATTTCATTAGGCACAGCTGCCACCGTATATTCTTGCAACGATTGCTTCTATGATATTTCCTCAATACAAAAGACATACGAATTAGGTTTGTCGTGAAAAACAAATTTTCAAGATCTGATGAATTAACTAGCCATAAAAAAAATCCCGAAAATTGATTTAAAATTTGATTTATTAATGTATTCTCATGAAGAAATTAAAATATAATAGTATGAAGGATAACGGTGGAATAACAAAAGATATAAAAGAAATCGCTCTTTATAAAGGAATTACAAATCGTAATAGAAGAATGAATTATAATTTGATACGAAATCATGTCATTCAAATAAATCCTCCAAATTGGACAAATGTATGTTCAATAATGAGTGCATGAAAAGCTTTACGAGAAAAGTTGCAGCTTCAATATATAATAACAATAGTAATTTTTTTAATAAGAATATTACTATTACCAATGCTACTATACTATACTTCTTGTTATAATCATATATTTCGCTTATGGTTTTTAGTAAGTCACCCGACGTAATTTTATCTACGAATGTTAATCATGAAAAAATTTTAATATCTTTTTTTTTTCTTAAATTTTGTGATTTTGCTTCTCATATGACATGCCTGTCTCTGGCCAGTTCGTGGTGTTGTTCTGTTCCACATGCTATTATTCACGTATTATTACTTTCATTACTTTGTATTTCCAAACTGAAAAAAAAAATATCCTACCACCGCTGATCAAAAAAAGAAGTTCTGAATACGAAATCCTTCTTTATTCTATCATGTTGGTTAAGAAATATTTATGGATTATAAAGAACACGAAGAATATATATATTTTCGGTATTTTATTTCCAGCCTTCTTTAAAAAATGTATGAAAAACAAAAAAAAACAAGACTTTTCATGATACCAGAAGACTAAACTTAAGTTATGAGGTTGTTTTTCTTCTGACGTTATGCATTGTCTCCCTTCTAAACATCAAAAACGATCACAAAATTAAAATTATTTCTTGTATAAATCATGAATTATTTTTAAAGAAAAAAGTTCTACGAAATGCGAAATTATCTATTAATATACGTTTATTAAATAATCAACGTCATTTTACTAAGGTAAGAGGGAAATGCTCTTAAACTATTGTAATACATAATTCTTATAAAATTTCATGTCTCTACTAATAATAATAATTCAAGATCTATTTAACCATTTAATTCAATACATTTCCTTTTTTCTTTTCTTATGGTGAAATAATATCATTGAAATTTAAATTGATTTCTTAATTTATTATAATAATAAAAACATTACTAACCAATATTGGTCTAGTTACTGTTACACATGACCTCTTCATTAAATGTAGTATAAAAACCCAAAAATTTTTCCCTTTAATAATAAAATTAAATAATTATAAAATTCCGTTATTCCGTATATCCCGAGGAAAAAAGAATGAGCTGGTATTTTATTATTATTATTCTTCTTCTTAATTGTTACTATCACTACTAAACTTTTGATTAAGAAAAGAAAAATTTTTTGAAAAGTTAATATTATAAATCATAATTATAATAATAAGTAATATTATTGTTATTACCATTAATTATTTGTAGGAAAGGTACAACTAAAGTATTTGGGAGATTACCTCAACGAGTTTTAACAAAGACCAGAATTCGTTCAGGTTGTGATTTAAAATTAAAATTATTAAAAATCTTATTTTATTAATTATTTATTTTAGATTACAACAAAATTTTAAATAAATTATTTTTATGATAATAAATTTTTATTTAATTACTTAAAAAAAAAAAAGAAACGAAGGATTATCAATTTGATGATGTATATAGTCAGTTCAATGAATTAACCAAAAAAACCGAAAAATTCCATAGTGATGCTATTAAATTTCGAGATAATTTAACTGGTATGTCTGTTATATTATTATTATTATTATTAAATCAAAGAATATAAAATAATCGAAATTCTCTCTCTCTCTCTCCTTTTTATTATTAAGAATCACTAAATCATCAAGTAAATGTTGCCGAGATCTTGATTACTTTATATAATCCAATTCAAGGTAGTGAAGGAGGAGTAGTTACACGTCGACAGAAAACTCCTGTTAAATCAATGAAGGCAGTTGAAGAATATGAAGCATTAGCGACTGAAACTAGAGATTTGATATTACCGGAATTGGTGAGTAATAATAATAATAATAATAATAATAATAATAATAATAATAAAA
>PQFF01000446.1:28020-40372 GCA_003547095.1 Diversispora epigaea
ATAACTTCGGCCGGAATTATAAATTTTATTTTTAAATTCGAAATTAAATTCATAATTCCGGCCGAAGTTATAAGAAGTTATAATTTATTATAACTTCCGGCCGAAATTATAATTTTTTTTTTAAAATTTAAAGTTAAAAAATTAAATTTAAATTAAATAAAATCGGCGATTTTATTTCATAATTCCGGCCGAAGTTATAAGAAATTATAAGAAGTTATAACTTCTTATAATTCGGCCGGAATTATAACAAATTTAAATTTAATTTTTAAATTTCGAATTTAAAAATTAAATTCATGTGACTTTTTTAAATGTCACGCCACCCGTGAGAATTAACGTGACATTTTTTGCCCAATCACATTAAATTCACATGTGAAAACGTGACAAAATCGTGACTTTGGGCCAATAAAATCACGAAATTCATGTCACGGGGGCGTGGGACTAAACGTAACGCCCCTATAAAATTATTTAGTGACGACAATCGGCAAATATTATAGTGGAGATTTTATCTGTATCAAGAATTATATAAAAATATTCTAGTACATTATATGAGTATCATTTATATAATATTCTAAAACAATACTAACATATTAGAACACAACGTTCTAATATGTTATTTGAACACTTAATATTTATATAATGTACTAAAACACAATATTCTAGTGTGTAATAAAGACTTTCTATTCATATAATGTACTAGAATAATGTATTTTGAATACAATAAAACTTTTCATTTATATAATATACTAAAATATAATGTTCTAATACATAATAAAGATTTTTTATTTATATAATATACTAGAATGTCTATAATTTCTGATGTGTTTATTTTTATTTGACTAGTATAAGCACTGTAAATTTACTTCTTTATCTAAAGTAACCAATATGTATATTTTAGATAGTTGTTTTTTTTTGTTTTTTTACTTATTTTTGATACACTTTTTTCAAGATTATTATACAAATTATGAAAGGATTGTAATAAAAAAATATTAGTCTTATTGAATAAAAATATTAATTTTATTGGATAAAAATTCAAGTGTTGAAATATTATAAGGATAATGTTATATTTTACAATATGTATTTTTGAATGTAAAATCTTAATTCACTATGCAAAATAAGTTAAAATAAAATAATTATTAAATAAAATAAGTTAAAATAAAATAATTAATAAATTAAAATAAAATAATTCTCAAATAAATAAAATAAAATAATTATTAAATAAAATAAGTTAAATAAATTAATTTAATTATTAAATAAAATATTGTATTTATAATGTAAATAATAAAGTTGCTTTTTTATTTCAAGATAAGGATATATTTCCTTCCCAGCATTTCTAGTATGCAAAATTTGTGATTTTGCGAAAGAAATTATCAGTGCATGTACAGTTCTATCAAACATAGTCCCAAATTTTTTTTAATTATTTTTTAAATGAAATATATAAAGTATGAAATATGCTGCGTGTACACGTTAAAGCTGTTGATAATTTTTGACCAATCACAGTTTGTACTATATCACGTTGATCATAAAGATCAGCAACCAATTTCTGTCATGCTTATCTAAAAAAAAATGAGGTATTGTGCGACAAAAGATCACATTTACATAATTTTTTTTCGTGTTATTATGACTTCCAGTGGTAAAGGTGAATTAGTCTTAGCATCACTTCTATGAGCTATGGTTTGACTTTAACATCGTGTACTTTTCATTAATAGCTATAGTATCATATCTGGAAACGTGCCAAGGTCAAGGTTCTTATAACAAATTCTTAATCGACAACAAATCACTAATCATATCAGAACTTGGTGGTAGACCCTGGAAGAACCAAAACTCAATCTGGAAAAAAAGATTTATTTCGGCTGCAGAAAAAATTGGTTGCGACAAAGAGCTGATTAACCAGGTGATATTTACTTTACTTATAAAACTGTCGGCAAGAGACGTGAGCCACCCCAGCAGGTATCGTCCTGTAAACTCAGCGTGTGGTATGGGGCACAGGGTAACGATCACTGGCTCCCGTCTTGCATTCTAACTGGTGTCGCCCACGTTGAGAGTGTATAGGACAACAAAAGGCGCTTCAGCAGGTATTGCCCTGGATCTGTGTACCGCCTATTTGTTATCCTGCCAAAATCAATACTCTTATACAAACAGTTTCAATAGTTTTAGTTTCCCATTACTTAAATAACTAAAATTATATTATAGTTTCGGGATGAAAAAACGAACAAATGTTTCTGGCTGGAAATTGAGAATTCACAGAAGTTAAAACTTATTGAAGAGAGTAAGGTATAGAAATCAAGCTGCAAGTGTTTCATCATAGAATTTATTTGTAACAGCATTTGTTTCTTTTTAACAGATCAAGCTCAAACGGAAAGTTGATCTACAATCGGTTGAAATTTTTGATAGGTCAACTTCCCAACAAGGGAGTGAAATTCTGAATCTTTATGGTCCTTCTCAAAAGAAATTGCGTTGTGATGAAGGTGATGAAACTGATGAAAGTGAAACCAATAGCGATCATGAGAGTGAGGATATTATTGGTAATTATTTTTGCTCTAAATCATTTTGAACATTAAACCTAGAAAAAATAACTAAATAAAGATTATTTTCAAAATAGATATTCCTCACAAAAACTTTACGATAACAGAAAATAAATTTGACCCGAAAAGATTCCGTGAAGAGATTCGCGAAGAAATCCGTGAAGAGATTCGCGAAGAGATCCGTGAAGAGGTCTACAAAGCCCGCGATGAAATTCGTGAAGAGATGTATGAAATTTGTAAAGAAATTCGGAAAGAAATTTGTAGAGATATTCGTAAAGAAATTCGTGATGCGATAAAGGAAATAGGTGGTGGCCTGCGAAGAGCCAGTGATAGATGAAGGGATTATTAATTATAAAAATATTAAGATTAGTTTATGTTTCTGAAGTCATAGTTATACGCTCTCACATGAAAAAATATTGAAGCCCTTTGCCTATAATTTATACTTTCAGGCCAAATAAATTTTATTTGTAATAATGCAGATGCAAAGCATTTTCACTTCGTGAGAAAAATATATATCAATAAAGTTGGAATTGAATTTTATTATTATATAATTTACGTATTACAAATGTACTAGCTCCACTAAAGTTAACAGGTGCCGATAATTAGATCATGCAAAAGACACTGAGCTTCGCTCTTTATAAATTTTTTCTCCACTATCTAGATTGTAATAATATCCTGTTTCTTCATCACCAAAATATATTACGCTCATATCATTTGTTTCATTATCGTCATCGTCACCAAAGATATCCAAATTAGTTTCATCATCATATCTGAATTGGTTGTGTAATTTACCTCAGCTTTCGGAAAATCGTCTGAACCTAAGAAATTAGAGATCCAAGATAAAAGGTAGGGGTTGTGGTGGATAAGTCAGAGACTTGAAGCTCTTACCTTTACATCTGGTAATTTTGTTGAACTAGAACGAATAGAACTCAATTTAAAATTGGCTACATACTCTATAATGTTTTGAATTTGGATAATAAGAAAGGTCAAAAATTGCATTCGCATTATAGGAGACTTGTTTAATCTTTTCTACTCCTACTGTGCTAAAAAGTGTTCTTATTTTTCTAGCCCCTGAGAATTATATGACGCAAGTTCGCATCTGTGATATCGGAAAAAAGCTGTTCAATTATCTATTTGCGTATCTCCCTACCTATTTGTGTCAAAAATTTTACCTGTTTTTCTTCATTTAACCAGTAATAATTACGGGTGTCATTTTTATTTGTATTATGAATGAAAGTTGAAGAAAAAAATAAATATAAAATTGAGTTCTATAATATGCAAATTTTTTAATTTTAATGTATAATATTTACAGTTAACCATGAAGCAAGTGTGGAACATTATTAACTCATAAAAAACACTATTTTTTCTCTACCTGAAATAAAAAACCAGGTGAAAACTAATAAAATCTCTTTATGAAAAAGTCTAAAAAAGTTAACAATAATGAAAATTCTTTGACTTATATGAAGTAAATTATAAAAAAAGTTTGGTTGAAAATAAAACCATTCAACTTACGTACTGCCTATATGTGTTGCCCAAATCCCAAATCATTTGGGATTTGGGATGCCAAAATGCACAAATTACTAGTATTTGGAATTTGGGATTTGGAATTTGTACATTTGGGATTTCAGCATTTGGATTTTGAATTTGGGTGGCAGGTATAGTACTGCCTGGACAATCTCTATTGCCAAACTATTATTAAATTTTAATAATGAAGAGATAAGAAGAAATAATTGATTTGCTTGAAAAAAATTTAATAAGTTTTTTACAAAATGTTGAATAATTCTGAAAAAATACTAATTAACTAAAATATTACAAATAATTAAATTCTGTAAAGAATGTACAAAACTTATTTTTCACATGTGAAAGCTTTTTGCCTCTTCAAAAAGAAAAAGAAAAACCAAAAAAAAAAATAAATAAATAAAAAACTTGAGGATACTAATATTGTGATATCTTTACTTATAGAAATTTGCAAAATTGCACTGAAGAAAATATACAAAACTTTTAATAAAAAAATAAAGATAATGGGAAATACTCTGAAAAAAATAATAATGAAGATAATAAAAATAATGACAATAACAATAATAACAATGGTAATAATGATGACAATGATAATGACAATAATAATAACAATAACAATAATAATGAAGATAAAGATAATAAAGAATAATAAAAAATTAAAAAAATAAAATAAAAATAATTATATAAAATATTTTGAAAATTTATAAAATTTATGTTAAAATATTTCGAAAATTTATGAAATTAATAAAATAATTCTAAAAAAATAAATCAAATCTACATTTAATATACAATAATAATATATAAATAACTATTTAGTTTTGAAAAAAATCTATAAAATATTAAAATAAACAGCAAAAAGAGCGGGCAGACTTTTCTATAATGCGTTCCTCAATTTTACACACTGGTCGAATGAAAAAAAATAAGACGGTTTTATCATGAATAGGATTCTGATTGATAACTAAATTTGCTAAGATTTATTAAATATAGGCAATTGATTTTTTCTGATTTATAAATAGGAATTTCTGATTTATAAATTTTCACAAATAGGATGTCTGATTTATACATATTTGCGTCATCAATAGGATTCTGATTTTTGTTCATTCGATTAGTGTAAGCATAGGAAAAGTCTAGATTTTGATCAACGTGTTACACAACACTGGTCGAAAATTTATAAAACCTACACCTATCGGGTACCAGATAGGTGTAGGTTTTATAAATTTTCGACCAGTGCAAGTATTTATACTTATTTTACAATAAGGTTCAATTGAATTTTGATCGCTCATATGACAAGTCACCAGAACGACTACTTAATAGATGACGAAACTTTATTATTGTATTCTTTGAAACTATTTCTTTGTTAGATCTAATAAGATCCAATTTTTGGGAAAGTTTATATAGAAGACATTTTTTATAGTAATAGACTATATAGACGAGTAATGTAAGTAATGTTTAATTATTTTTAAATTTTTTTATTAAAACTATTATTTTAATATAAACTTTTATTAAATTTTATGACTACTTTTGAACTATTTTATTAAATTTCAAATAATAATTACAAGTATTTAAGTATTTAATTATTTCAAGTATTTGAATATTTGAGATCTTGAGATCTCATGTTTCAGAGTTTATATAAAAAAATAAGAAAACTTAAACTAGACCCCAGGGTTCAGGTCATTTATTCTAGACCCCGGGGTTTAGGTTTTGTTTAGACCCTTTCTTAATTTAGAAATATCAAAGTTAAATTTTAGTTATACAACCTATCAAATAAATAATCTTTGTTTATTTTGTTTATTATTTTCATTTTGGATATNGATGACGAAACTTTATTATTGTATTCTTTGAAACTATTTCTTCGTTCCCTCTATTTAGATCCAATAAGATCCAATTTTTGGGAAAGTTTATATAGAAGACATTTTTTATAGTAATAGACTATATAGACGAGTAATGTAAGTAATGTTTAATTATTTTTAAATTTTTTTATTAAAACTATTATTTTAATATAAACTTTTATTAAATTTTATGACTACTTTTGAACTATTTTATTAAATTTCAAATAATAATTACAAGTATTTAAGTATTTAATTATTTCAAGTATTTGAATATTTGAGATCTTGAGATCTCATGTTTCAGAGTTTATATAAAAAAATAAGAAAACTTAAACTAGACCCCAGGGTTCAGGTCATTTATTCTAGACCCCGGGGTTTAGGTTTTGTTTAGACCCTTTCTTAATTTAGAAATATCAAAGTTAAATTTTAGTTATACAACCTATCAAATAAATAATCTTTGTTTATTTTGTTTATTATTTTCATTTTGGATATTTTCTTTTGAATCAAATTGTTTCGCGGGGTTAGTTCCTTCTTACTGAGTTCATGACTAACAAAAATATTTAATAATTGTTACACCTAAAGCAGATTTACATTTAATTTGATAATCTTTTTTTTTAAAAAAAAAATATCTTCTCTCTGTTCATAGGATTAACACAGACAAAAAGGAGAAAGAGAGAGGTAATTTCAAGTTTAAGGGGGATTTATAGAATTAAAGGTAGGTAATACTTCATTTGTTTTATTATTTCTATTAGTTTTCAAGTTGTTAGGTCATATTTTTATTATTTTTAGAAGACCTAAATTACTAAATCATCTGTTTTTACTTTATAGATTGTGATTTTGAGTAGGATTAAAAATAAAACAAAATTATAATGAGGTAATTTCAAAGTTCAAGAAGGTTAACAGGAATATTATGATGTTTATTTTATTGTTTCTTCGTGTACATGGACACTAACTATTGTTTTTTGATTATTTTTAGGTCAGTTTTTATAATTAAATCGTGTGGCGCAGTACTGTTTTATAGATCTAGACAAGAAAGAAAGATAATTTCAAGGTTCAAGAGGAATTTATAGAACTAAAGGTAGGTAATACTTCATTTGTTTTATTATTTCTACTAGTTTTCAAGTGGTTAGGTCAAGTTTTTATTATTTTTAGAAGATCTACAGTGCGGAACCTCTATAACCGGTCAAAAATTTTGCTATTTTTAAATGTATGTTACACCTGCCAAAAGAAGTAAATAAAAATTTTAACCGTTAATTTCGATAAATCATATCAAAAGCTACAGAAATTATCGGTTTTGATCAAAAAATTTTAAGATTTGCCGGTGTTACATAGATTTGAAATTTACACGTTTTACTATAAAAAATAAAAATTGCAAATAATAAATTTTGTGTGACTTTCTAAAAATATTACCATTTTGTAGTGTTTATGTTGCCCAATCATTTTAGCTTAGAAATGCATGTATAGATTATTATAAAAATTTTGAGTTGCATTATGTCTTCGCGCAAAAAATTAGCTGCAAAAAAGAGAGCAAAAAATCAAATTCGCAATGTAAATACAGGTCAATTTATAGAGCAATATTCAACAAGTGATGATGAATATACATTATCAAGTGATGGTTATTCAACAGATAGTTCATATGAAAGTTATTATGCCCAAAGAATATTAAAACTTGGGGATATAGTTTTTAATTTAACAGAGATTGATGAAAAAAAGAAAGCACCATATGTTGGAAATTCTACTGCAACGTATTATCGAAAATATGGACCATCTGGTACATTTACAAAAGCAGCTAAAGGTTCATTATCAATTAACCAATATTTTACAGCAAATATTACCAATAATTCACAAGAAGTTTCAATTGATGAAATAGAAACTAATACAGAATCAACAAATGATATATTGCAAGTGGAAAATTCTGAAAGTTTGCAAGAAGGAATAATGGATATTGATACTGAAGATATTTTACAATTAGAAGATTCTGAAAGTTCACAAGAAGAAGAAACAGATATTAATGATAATGATATTGAAAATATTTTTTCACAAAAAATAAAAGATTTAGAATTAATTCTTCAAGATAAAAACAAGTTTACTGTATATGAATATTTAAAGTATCGTTCAATTTATGAATTTTTAATTAATTGGAAAAAAAAATATATGTCTCGTGATGATGCTGCATTTAATGCTGCACAAAAAGTTTTTGATAAAGGGGTATATTGCGCAAGAACAATCAAAAAATGGACTAAATACTGGCTTGAAAATAAAACAATACCAATATCAATACAAGGTTGCCATCAAAAAACAAAATCATTCATTGATGATGAAGATATTATTAATGACAGTCTTACTTTTATTCGACAAAACAGTGGAAAAATAACACCAAAAAATTTTCAACAATTTATTAATTTAAAATTTCTTTCAAAAATAGAGGGGAAAAAATCAATTACATTAAAAACAGCTCGTATTTGGCTTAAAAAACTTGGATTAGTTCCACAATCTAAAAAAAAGGGTATTTATTTTGACGGTCATGAAAGAGATGATGTATTGAAATATCGTGAAAAATTTTTAAAAGAAATGAAAGAATTGGAACAATTTATGCCAACATTTATTGGAAATGAAATGACACAACTTAATCCAGAAATTCCTTCAAATCAAAAATTACATATATTTATCACACATGATGAATGTTTATTTTATGCAAATGATGATCGTCCGATAGTATGGGCACCAATTGGAGAACCTCCATTAAGAAAAAAAGGTCATGGCAAATCAATTATGGTTAGTGATTTTTTACTTGAAACAATTGGCAGATTAAAATTAACTCCTGAGCAATCCTTATTAAATCCAAATATACCAGTTGANTTGAAACTATTTATCCAAATGCAATTGCTGTAATGGCATTTGATAATAGTACCAATCATGGTGCAATGCCAGAAGATGGTTTAAATGCTACAAAAATGAATGTTAATCCTGCAGGAAAACAGCCACGAATGCATTCAACATTTTTTGGAACAGACAATATATCACAATCAATGGTTTTTCCATCAGATCATCCACAATATCCAAATAAAGCTAAAGGTATGCGACAAATTCTAATAGAAAGAGGATTATGGAAAGAAGGATTAAAAGGTGAATGTAAATTATGTAAGGGAAAAGAAAAAAAAATAGATTCTCAAAGAATTGATTGTTGCATGCGTCGAATTTTATCATTACAACCAGATTTTATTTCTCAAAAATCTAGATTACAAATTGAAATAGAAAAAAGAGGTCATAAATGTATTTTTTATCCTAAATTCCACTGTGAACTGAATTTTATAGAAATGTATTGGGGTGCAGCAAAACATTACACTAGAGAACATTGTAATTATACTTGGGTAGGATTGCAAAGAATTGTTCCTGAGGCTTTGGATTCAGTTCCTTTAATTACAATTCGTCGTTTTGCACAAAAATCTTGGCGTTATATGGATATATATAGGAAGGGAATTACTGGTAAAATGGCAGAATTTGCAGCAAAAAAGTATAAATCTCATAGAAGAGTTCCTGATAACATTTACAATGAACTTGAATCAGTTATTATTAAATAAATAAATATTAGATCACTATTTCGATCATTTTGATTATTGCTAAATCTATTTTTTAATTGGTTTATATATAAAACACGTGATTTTTACTAACCAGGAAAATTGAGAATTTTTTTTTATTCCATAAATCGATTCTATTATATGAGAAGAGTCTAATTTTTCTTACCCCAGTTAAATCCAATCACTAGATCAAGTTTTATTTAAGATTTTATAGGTTCCTATTATAGAGGTTCCGCACTGTAGGTTACTAAATTAGTGATTTTGAGTGAGGTTAAAAATAAAATAAAATTATAATATATAGGGTTAAATTAATGTAATATACAATAGTAATTGTAAATAAATATATAAATATTTAATAGAAGGGTTATAAATAAAATTTATGTATAAAAGTAAGAGAGCAATAAATAATAGTGATAAATAATATTGCAATTGGAACAAAAAAAAATATTAATGTATATTTATATATATTGCTTGGAGTTTTGAAAAAATAAAAAATGACTTTTCAAAAATAATTCTGTTACGTATTTTTAAATTATGACTTTAAAAAAATGATAATTATTATGCGAAATTTTCCAATCAAATCTTAGTCCCTAATTTTGGAAATTTTTATTACTAAAAAGGATGGGGGTCTAGAATAATTTGCCTGAACCCTGAATCAGGGGTTCAGAATAAGGACGCTCTAAAAAAATATTTGTTTTAATAATGTTATATACCTTTATTAAATTTATAGAATCTGTAATAACACGTATACACATATTTAAATTCTATGTAATATCTTAAACATCTTTTATAAAAACTTAGATATTTTTGATATTTTTATTACCAATATATAGATAATTTAAATAATTTAAAGTTCAACTAAAGATAATTTTCTTTAATCACCTGATCTGAATCTTAGATTTCTATTCGTTTAAATATTATTTGACCAGTCACATTACTATTGATCATCATCCAATAAAAACAAACTAGCCTTATGCTAGTATACACCTTTGGGATTTATGCTTTTCTGGCTTTTTTAGACTTTTCCTGAGAACATATTATAAAAACTAATTAAGAA
Source organism: Diversispora epigaea (assembly GCA_003547095.1). Classification (NCBI taxonomy): domain Eukaryota; kingdom Fungi; phylum Glomeromycota; class Glomeromycetes; order Diversisporales; family Diversisporaceae; genus Diversispora; species Diversispora epigaea. The sequence goes on from PQFF01000446.1 coordinate 38,522, forward strand.
ATCAGATTAAAAACTTTCTTGTATAATGGTTTTCTTGTTAATTTTACAGCTTTAACACTCTTAAATTGATATAAAAAATTTTAATATTTGAATGTCGGTCTAATTTTAATGTATTTTTACACATAGCTAGAACATCTTTAATTTTTTATAAATTATCATAATCAATAAATTAGGGGTTTCAATAGTTTTAAGTTTTTTTAATGGGAATTTAACTAACAAAATAATTGTATATCTAGAGAGGTTTTAATCTTTTATTAATTGTTATAAATTACATTGTCTTTCTTATAAATTTTAAATTGGTAGAAAACTAGAACTAATAATGAAAAAATAAAGTATCTGATATAATTTAATATATAGTATTTTTTTTTGTGTCGTCATCTTTAATGTAAATTTATATGCTTTTTTTTTTACATCCTTCAGTTTGCAAGTTTTTAAAGCTAATATCATTAAATAAACCGATATCCAAAATATCATCAAATAAACTGATATTTGAAATATTATCAAATAAATCAATATTCGGAATATCGTCAAATAAATCAATATCTGGAATTAAGGAACATGAACCTTTAGATGAATGTAATGTAAATGTAAAATGTTGTAAAGTATCTAGTTTTTTATTTAGTTGTCAAATATAAAACTGTATAATATAATACCCTTTAGCATAATCTTTACATGCTCCAGGTGCAGAAAAAATTGGTTTACCACAAACTTTGCAAGGAATGTGTTTTTTAGATCTCTAATATTTATAGCATCCTTCAAAACGTCGACACCTACGTCCAGTATTGTACATTTTGTATGTCCCTAGGTTTTTTTACTGTCCCAATGTCCCATGTCCCACTGTCCCTACCCTTATTGGACTTATAAAGATATATTAAAACTTTATAAATATATGTAAAAATCAATTCTAAATAACTTTAATTAATGACTTAAACTAAGTTTTATAATAGAATTTTTTATAATTTAAAAAATTATTTTTGTCCCAAAATGTCCCAAGATGTCCCATGACAATACTGCCTACGTCTACAAATTTTATCAAAGTTGTGTATATAATCATAGGTATATTTTCTAGGCATGAGTAAAAAAAATATTTTTTATTTAAACAAAAGCACTAAATAAAGTAACATATAGTAAAAAAATACAATATTCAAAATTACAAAGATATTGAATCTGTTTTAGTTGAAGTGATTAGAGTTACATATAGTCAAAGTTAGGGATGGTAGGCACAATACGAATTGAGCCAGGAATTTAGCCAGATTTAATTTAGCCAATTGAGCCTGGAATTTAGCCACGGTTATACATGTTCCCAAAATTGATTTTGGATTTTTGAGGTATTTTGACTTTTTGAGATTTATGCTGAATCTATTCTATATATGGAAGTAAAAAAAGTACCCAGTTATGTGTATCTTTAATCAAAGAATAAATTTGGGTAGTCAAAAAATTTCGGGTTTTAAGTAAAATAATTTCGTCTTCTATGAAAAACTATTTCGACTTTTTTCCCCAAAATACCAATTTCGGGACCCCAAAATAATTTTGCGTGCAAGTATAGCCACGGTACAATCAGGCGCAATGGCTAAATTCCGGCGCAAAGGCTAAATAATGGCGCAATTATAAAATTTATTAAATAATTATTTTTAAATTTTTAAAAATAATTAATTTTAGCTTTAATTTCAAATTAATTTTACATAACTAGGAGCGATTTTCTACTATGATATTCCTATGACAGATCGAAAGATCTGGTTCTTAGCTACAAGATTATATATATTTCATTTCTGTAACATTAAAATTGACCAAATTATAGCTATTTTAAAACAATATATTAAAATGTTTTTTTTTTTTTTTTTTTTTTTTTTT
>PQFF01000446.1:40600-53160 GCA_003547095.1 Diversispora epigaea
AATATATTAAAATTTTTTTTTTTTTTTTTTTTTTTTTTTTGAACAGCGAGTGAGGTCTCATTTATTTATAAAAATATGCATAACAAAATACAAAGTATCTTACATATAATAAATAAACTGACTAAATTTTTACTAAAATTACCATCTGACCAACCACCCCAAAGGAAAGACCCATTGAAAATACCAGAACAACCTGGTAAATTGCTAAAATAAAAAAATCATTTTTCCTATTCAGGATGTTGTTGTTAACACCTGACAGTCCCCTCCTACCCAACTCCTTAAAAGAACGACATCTTTCACCACACAAAAATTTAAAATTAAAATTCTTCTACAACCCCTACACACCTTAAGGAACGACTTCCCTCCCCCTCCAACTATCGAGTCAACGAACCAACGACCATATTTGACATCATAATATCCCGCCACTCATATTTGTAGAGAACCCATTTCATTCTTCCAGCAAGGAACATATTGGTAATAACGGCGAGTCCATAGAATTCTGTCCTTTATCAAACCGGCTCCCTCCCATTAACATGGTATTCGAATTATAAAATTCTTCCAGTATGTATTGTTGGTGTTTGCAGTAGCTTCTATAAATTGGTGTCAATAACGGATCCAAAGATCCTCCCAGGTATCCGCAGTCCATAGTCTCGGTCCTCGGAAAATGAATTGTCTTCAGCCGAAGCTTACTCAATCCTAACTGTCAACGAACGTACCTATCTTATTATGCTGGTTTAACGAAACTCACGTTTCTTCCAGATCCATAGAACCCTGACTTTGTTTCGAATTAACAAGCTCACACCAAACATGAAGGTTAATATTATGAGTTCGAAAAAATTTAAAACTACTGATCAAAACATCCAAGCAACTCTACAACTAACCCTCTACTCAATACCAGCAACTCACACCCCGGCGACAACTAAAAAAAACATCACACACCCCCGTCCTTCCACAATTCATCACATCCCCTGCATCCCCGCCAATCATCCCCTTAAGTATCACCATACCACACTTTTATATCAATGCGTCACCCCTTGATCGACAAGATCGACAATCAGGGTCAAACCGAAATTTGAAAATTCCCCAAAAACCATCCAAATACATGAAAAATGAAAATTCGTGACGCAGACCCTTCCCCTACTCAAGGAAACCAAATAGTTTCATATGATATTTTTAAGTTTCACGTTCATCCAGATACTAACCGGGTCAAGAGGAGGAAGACTAGTTCTTAAAAAACCCAAACTCCCTATCAGGTTTTATCCCCAAGGCCTTTTCCCAGAGCTTATCCGCTAAGTACCATTCTTACCAGTTACCCTCCGTTGTTTACGTTTCTACTTAAAAAAAAACAAAACCAACTGCCACAGCGCCAACGTTCGTTACTCTCCGGTTTTATATCTCACTCTGCTCGTCTAAGTCTTATCCGGTTGGAGTAAGAGCAACCTCCGACAAAGACCACTCCCCTTACGAGCACTTAAGTTTTTACTGCGGAGTCATAAGTGGCGACCGAGAGAGAGAAAGAGTTTTTACAATACACAATATATTAAAATGTTAATATCGGTAAAATTAATTAATAATTTTATCTGATCAACCTTTTGTCACGTGACCAAAATTGTGCCAGCCAATCAGAAATTGCGCCTGAATTTAGCCAGAAAAAAATTAATTAGCCTTTGAGCCAGAATTTAACCGGCGCAATTTAATTAGCCTTTGAGCTAGAATTTAGCCAGAATTTAGCCAGAATTTAGCTGGCGCAAAATTAATTAGCCAAAGGCGCAATTATTGAGCCAGCCTTCATATCAATTGAGCCTTCCACCCTTAAGCTAACCACATCAAGAAATTTTACGAGGTGAAAATTTGCGCAAATTTCCAAAAGTGACAAAAATTTCTGCAAATTTTCGTGTATTTTTTTTCATTTTTTTAACTTCACTCACAATTTTTGAAGCACAGAGTAATTTTTTATTAAAATATTTCTAAGATAAATAGAACGGCCTTGTTCTTGGTTACAAAATGATATATATTTCATCCTTGTAGCATCAATATTCGCGAAGTTATTCCAGTTTAAAGAAAGAGTATCTGTGAAAAAATCATGCGAAAATTTCCAGAAAACTTATGCAAATTTTCACAAATTTTCGCTGAAATTTTGCGAAAATTTTCATGGTGCAAAATTTCATAAAATTGCACAAAAATTTTCACACGATTTTTTTTCACAGACGCTCTTTCTTTAAATCAGAATAACTTCACAAATATCAATACTACTAAAAATAAATATATATCATTTTGTAGCTACATCAGGAAATTTTTTCAGGCGTAATATTCCGTAATTTTAACATGATATTAAATTTCCGTAATTTTTCACGTAATATTACGGAAATTTTTGAAAATTTTCGAAAGTTATTGAAATGTTAAAATTCTGTAATATTACAGATGCTATTTTCCGTAATTTTGACGTTTTAAAAAATTTTCGAAAATTTTCGTAATTATTACAAAAATATTTGCCTAAAAATTTTCAAAAGTTTATCGTTTTAAAAAATTTCGAAAATTTTCATTTATTTATTGTTTATTTATGATCTTGTTTATTTTATAATCTTGTTTATTTATTTTGTTTCGAACTTTTTCACAAAATAATCTTGTTTATTTATTCTTTTTCCAGAAATTTTAAAAACTATATATTCTTTTTTAAAAACTTATTTTGTTTCGAACTTTTTCAAAAAATTATATACTCTTTTTCAAAAACTTATTTTGTTTCGAACTTTTTCAAAAAACTATATACTCTTTTTCCAATAATTTTCAAAAACTTATTTATTTTGTTTCAAACTTTTTCAAAAAACTATATATTCTTTTTCCATTAATTTTCAAAAACTTATTTATTTTGTTTCAAACTTTTTCAAAAAACTATACTCTTTTTCCAGAAATTTTCAAAAACTTATTTATTTCTCAAGTAAGTATGTTGGTTTTTGACGAGGTTGGACGCCAGTTGCTATCTGTAAAATTTTCATTTGATGTTGTGTTTCCGGGTCATCTGAGACTCCAGTGAATCTTTTTGAGTCCCTTCGGTTGTGTTAAAGTGATAGGCGGGGTGGAGTTCTGATAGTAAAACGCTGTTAGTTCTCGACGTTCCTTTCTTTGATTAATACAGCTCTTATACTACGATTTTCCTGTGGTGACATTCCGCCATAATCACGGTAACAGGTAGTCGTTCAATAGGGGTTATTCATAAAGTAGGATACCCCCTGTTGTCTAGAAGTAGGATACTTTCAGACGCTAACATGCTTACTTAGAAAACAGTGCACGGAAATTGAATCAGTTTATTCAATATTGTTTCTAATATTTTTTTTTCTTTTCTTTTTTCCTTAGTATCAATAACAAATTTTCAGAATTTTTCAAAGATTTTCGAATTATTTTTGCGAATTTTATTTTCTATTTTTTAAAAAAATATTCAAAATTACATATTATTATAGTTTTTTTCGAACATTTTTATATTTTTTGTATTTTGATTTTTAAAAATTATTATTGTATTTTTCGCATATTTATTTAATAAAAAATAATGAAAAATAAAAAATTATAATGTTCACTAATGTATTAATGAAAATATAAAAAATAATCTATTTTTTTTCGTTTATTTACGAAGTACTTGGACCTCCATTAATTATTTCTATTAATTCATCATCCCATATTTCCCGCCTTTCTTCTTTTTCCCGCCTTTCTTCTCCTTCCTGCCTTTCTTCCCTTCCTCTTTCTTCTTCTAATATTTTTTTTTCTTTTCTTTTTTCCTTAGTATCAATAACAAATTTTCAGAATTTTTCAAAGATTTTCGAATTATTTTTGCGAATTTTATTTTCTATTTTTTAAAAAAATATTCAAAATTACATATTATTATAGTTTTTTTCGAACATTTTTATATTTTTTGTATTTTGATTTTTAAAAATTATTATTGTATTTTTCGCATATTTATTTAATAAAAAATAATGAAAAATAAAAAATTATAATGTTCACTAATGTATTAATGAAAATATAAAAAATAATCTATTTTTTTTCGTTTATTTACGAAGTACTTGGACCTCCATTAATTATTTCTATTAATTCATCATCCCATATTTCCCGCCTTTCTTCTTTTTCCCGCCTTTCTTCTCCTTCCTGCCTTTCTTCCCTTCCTCTTTCTTCTTCTAATATTCTTTCTTCTCCCAATTTTCTTTCTTCTCCTTCCTATCTTCTTTTTTCTTCCTCTTCTCTTTCTTCTTTTTTTTTACCTTTTTTTTTCTTCTTTTTCAGATGATTCCTCCTCCGATTCTGATTTTGATTCTGATTTTTCTTCAAATTCAATTGTTTCACCTTTTTCTAATTTTTTCTATAAATAAAAATAATAATTAGTATTTCGTATAATTTGTATAATTACAAATAAATTTAATAAATTTATATTTATAATATTTTTCTTCATTCTTTTTCGAATAGCTTCGTCATTGATTTTTATACTTTCGACTTTCGGGCTCAGCAGGTATTGTATTATTGAAATCGTAAAGGCGACTTTTTCTTTCGACACCTTCTTCGATTTTTCCCAAATTTTTTCCATTATCTTTGTACACCAGGTCAAATTTTCATGGCCATCAATGTCTTGGTTCAGTTTTTTTAGTACATCTTTGACCTTTTGGGATTTTTTCCAAGATAATACTTCACTTGCTGCGGATTTGGTATTGATTGTAGGCAAATCTGATTCCCCGAAAGTCGAAAAAAATGATGATTGAACTCTTGTAGCAATTGCTCTTCTTCTGCTCCGGTGTTTTGCGAGGAGCTTGAAAATTTTTAAAATTTTATTAAAAATTATTTATTATACTATAATTTATATAATTTATATAATTTAATAATTTAACAATACTTACTCTTATACTTGCACGCAAAATTATTTTGGGACCCCGAAATTGCAATTTTGGGGAAAAAAGTCGAAATAGTTTTTCATAGAAGACGAAATTATTTTACTTAAAACCTGAAATTTTTGGACCACCCAGATTTATTCTTTGATTAAAGATACACATAACTGGGTACTTTTTTTACTTTCATATATAGAATAGATTCTGCATAAATCTCAAAAAGTCGAAATACCTCAAAAATCCAAAATCAATTTTGGGAACATGTATACTTACTCTGTTGTGAATGTATTTACTATAGTAATAACTCCACCGATCATCCTCCCAATGTTCGAAATACTCCGGATAACTTTTTGCGAAAATGGCACCAGCAGATTTTTTTAATTCTTTTTTATTTGGATATATATATTTATTAATAGAATAAGAGGCGATTTCCCCTACAAATTCCTATTATAAAGAATACTAAATAAGTAAAAAATATAATTCATTTTAAGAAAATCTCACATATAATACTTACTTTAATAAATGATTCTTCAGTTGTGTAGTCTCCAACACCACTCATTTCCAGAAGTTTTCGAACATCAGAGATTTCTTTTTTTAATTCGTTAAAAAAGATTTTTGCTTCCTTTCGGGTAAGTGGAGCATTGTCATCTAAATATAAATACATTAGTTTGTATATTTAAAATATTTCGAAGGATTTTGAAAAAATTCAAAAATTTACCGTTATCACCAATTTCAGTAACTCCTGTTTTTGTCTTTCTTCGTTTTCTTGAAGTAGTTTGTGATGGCGATGGCAATGGGTGACGACTTATTATTACATGTGGTGATGATGGTTGTGGTTGTGGTAATTCTTGTCGTGGTTGTGGTGATGCTTGTCTTGATGTTGTTCTTGATGCTTGTCTTGATGTTGTTCTTGATGCTGGTCTTGTTGGTTCTGCTGTTGCTGAAGTAGATACTTCGCTTTTTTTCGATTTAACAAATCTCGAATGACCAGAAAAAATTCCGGCGATTGCTGTTCTATTTTTGTTTTGCTTTTTTTGGTGATAACTTAGTCTTGTTGACATGTTTAAAGAATTATTAAATATTTTATTATTTGTAATATTTGAAATATTTTTTGATTTTTGAAATAAAGCTAAAAGAATTTTGATATTTTTTATATATTTTTTATTTATATTTGTATTATGATTAAAATCTTCGAAAATCCTTATTTCATGATTAAATTAAGTATTGTCATTACATTTCTTCTTTAAACAAAATATGTCGTGATTAAAAATCATTGTCCTTCATTCTTTTGAAATTGTCATTACATAAATTATTCGTATTATCTATTAACATATATCTTTAATTAGCAAAATCAGTCATCACATTTCATTTTTTTTCTTTTGATTTTTGAAATCTACGCATATCATAATTTAATAGTATAATTATACATGTTCCCAAAATTGATTTTGGATTTTTGAGGTATTTCGACTTTTTGAGATTTATGCAGAATTTATTCTATATATGGAAGTAAAAAAAGTATCCAGTTATATGTATCTTCAATCAAAGAATAAATCTGGGTAATCAAAAAATTTCGGGTTTTAAATAAAATAATTTCGTCTTCTATGAAAAACTATTTCGACTTTTTTCCCCAAAATTGCAATTTCGGGGCCCCAAAATAATTTTGCGTGCAAGTATAAGTATAATACATATTATACACTGGTCGAAAATTTATAAAATCTACACCTATCGGGTACCAGATAGGTGTAGGTTTTATAAATTTTCGACCAGTGATACATACCTTTAATCAATTTTCGCATATTAAAAAGTTTTTTTTTCTTGATTGATTATTTGTTCTAATTACAATACAATTTATTTTGAAATTTGTTACGCATTTTCGAAACATATAATTTAATAGTATTATGCATACCTTTAATTATATTTTTGCTATTGTATTATTATTAAAATTATACTAATCTTCGAAAATTCTTAATTCACGATTAAATTAAGTATTGTCATTATATTTCTTTCTTAAACGAAATATGTCGTGATTAAAAAATCATTGTCCTTCATTCTTTTAAAACTGTCATTACATTTTTATTTTATTTTAAACGACCAGTGAGGCCTCATTTTTATTCAGATATTTATAATATACATTACAATTTAGTAACTTAAACTACAAATACATATAGAATAAAAACTGACTATAAATTCTAGATTACTCTAAATTCTAACCGTCTAACCAGCCACCGTAGAGTAAAGCTCCTAACCGTTCAGTTTGAACCGAATCCGAACGGCTGGTTCCGGTTCCGGTTCGGTTTAGGTTCATTAAAATCCAAACCGAAAGATTTCCGTTCGGTTCAGTTCAGTTTCGGATTCTTAAGCTAAACCGAACGGAAAAATCGAAACCAAACCGAAATATTTTCGGTTTGTAGTTTTTTTTTTGTTACACCGTTTTTTATTTTGTTGCACCGTTTTTAGAAAAAAATGAAAATCAATTAGTGTAATACAAAGAAAAAGATAATCAGATTTTAATCTATTTATCTTTTCGTGCAGTTTCTATTTCCGTTGCTATTGCCATTTCCGTTGCCATTTTATCAGTGTTTTTTTTGTCACTGCGCTGTTTCTATCCTGAACATTAATAAGTAAATATATTTTTAATTAGATTTGATTTGATTTAATTTGATTTAATTTAATTTGATTTAATTTGATTTAATTTATTTAATTTAATTAATTTGATTAACAAATTTTGATTTATATACTGTATTTAATATTTTATATTATTTTGTAAATAAATAGATGAATAATCTTATTCAAATCTGATTATAAAAAATTTGTATATATTATTGTGAATGTGTATTATTATTATTATTATTGTGAGTGTGTATTATTATTATATTTATTTTAGAAATGTATTAAACTGTTAAATCTTATTATTCAAATATTTTTTTTGATCATTTAACAAATTATAATAAGGAATAATAAGAAAAGCTATATTTTATTTTCTCTCTCTTTCTTATCCTAATGGAATTTGAAGAATCCAGTGATATTGAACTAGAGGAGGATTTAGATAATGAAAATGAACTAGGGAATGATTTAGCTGATGAAAATGATCAAGAAAATACTAATGAGAATGTAGATGAAAATACAAGTCAAAATATAACTGAAATTGATGGTTCAGATCTAAATATAACAAGAGATAATAGTAATGACTCTATCATTCCTAAAAGAAAACCAAGATCATATGTTTATCTCCATTTTACATTAATTACAAATAAAATAAATATAAATGTAATCATTGTGGGCAAGTATAGAAAAAAATAATTTTGAATATGAAAAAATAATTAAAATAATTAATAATATTAACAATTCTTTATTTATTTTAGTAAAAGTTATAAAGTTCCTACAGATGGTTCTACTTCAACTATGAGAAGTCATCTTAATCGTGATCACAAAAACTTACGAAAAGTTGTAACTTCTGGAGCATTGGATAAATATGTCAAATCAGATAAAACCTTGGTATATAAAATATTATATTATTTCTTTTTTAATTTTTTTTTAAATATTTAAATTAATATTAAAATTAATAATAGATTTTTTCACAAGAAACTTGGCAAAATGATCTTATTCAATGGATTGTTTCAGATGATCAACCTTTTACTGTGGTTGAAGGCAATTTTTTCAAAAATATGATAAAAAGATTAAATTCTGAAGCCAAATTACCTACTGGTGATACTATACGAAATAATATCTTCAAATCTTTTGAAAATGAACAAAAAAAAATCAAAAATGAATTGCAAAAAACTTCTGGACATATTTCTTTTACACTTGATGGATGGACTTCCAAAAATCAAATATCATTTCTTGGTATTAGTGCATATTGGATTTCTAAAGATTGGAAATTAAAAAATGTAATTCTTGATTTTAAAAAATTAGATGGTCCCCATTCTGGAGAAAATATTGCTAATGTTTTTTTTAATACAATTAAGGAATACAATATTGCAACAAAGGTAAATTTGTTTTATTTATTATTTTATTATTTTATTATTTTATTTATTTTATTTATTTTATTATTTATTTATTTTATTATTTTATTTATTTTTAACTTATCATTATTTAATTTATTACTTTAGATATTAGCTGTTACTACTGATAATGCTAGTAATATGGATACTATGTTTAATCATTTAGATGTTTTTTGTTCAGATGAAGGCATTAACTTTAATTCTGAAAATCATCGTGTTCGGTGCTTGGCACATATAATTAACCTTGCAGCACAAGATACTTTAAAATCCTTAAAAGAAATGGGTCCAGAAAATGAGGAAGATGTATTATTAGATTCTATCAATGAAAATTCTTTGGGTATTATAGAAAAATTAAGAAAATTAGTGGTTAAAATACGAGCTTCTCCACAGCGACGTGATAAACTTAGTCAACAATGTAAAGCATTAAATATTAAAGATCTTCAATTAATTCCTGATGTGAAAACAAGGTGGAACTCAACATATGACATGATTGAAAGAGCATTAATTCTTCAAGAGGTAAAAATATTTTATAATTAATTTATTTATGTTTTTTATATAAATATTAATTTATTTTTTCAGCCTCTTCATAATACAGCATCTGCTGATCGTAATCTATCATTATATTTGTTACAAGAAAATGAATGGAGTCAGTTAGAAGAAATAAAAAAATNTTTTTTTTTTATGATTTTATTAACTTTTATTTAAAACTTTAATTAATTTATATTTAAAACTTTAATTAATTTATATTTATACAGTTTTGGATCCTAGATTAAAATTAACATATTATAAAGATAATAATATTGATAGCAAATATATTAAAGGTTATAAACAAAAAATAACTAATTTATGGAATGAGAAATATAAACCCACTGGCAACAAAGAAATAGATGAATCCTCATCTAAACTTAATGCTTTATCTGCCCATATTTTTAAAAAAAGAAAAATTGTATATACTGATGAATTGACTTCATATTTAAAAGAACCTCCATTAAATCATGATATAGATATTCTAATGTATTGGAAGGTAATGGTCTAAAAAATTAGAATTAAATGTTAATTTTGAAATTTTATTTTATTTTATTATTTTAATATTTGTTTATATAGCTTCATGAATCTGAATATCCTAATCTTGCAAAAATGGCTTATGATTTTTTAGCAATTCCTGGTATGTTTTTAATATTTATTAAATCAATTTATTATAAATTATTATTTTTTTTTAATTTTATTTATTTTAAATAGGAACAAGTGTTCCTGTTGAAAGAATATTTTCAGGTGGTACTGACTTAATCACACAAAGAAGGGGTAGTTTAAATTCTGATACTATAAGAATGTGTATGTGTTTAAAAGGGTGGTTGAAATTAGAAAAAAATATACATGAAAATATGTAAATTTTTATAATATTTTGAAACAAAAATAAAAATTATTAAATAAAATTAAATTTAAATTTTTACAATTTCTATGTATTATTATTTTTTTAAACTTACAAGAATTATTCTTGTAACAGTGGTGTATTGCATTTTATAATTAATTAATTATACAAATTTATTATAATAATTAAGCAAAAACTCTGACAAAAAAAACTTTTGAACCATTTTGAACCGGTTCAAACCGGTTCGGTTCGGTTCGGTTTTGGTTCAGTTTTGGTTCGGTTTCGGATTGATATTTTTAATTTCGGTTCCAAACCGAACCAGTTCTTAAATTTCAGTTCGGTTTCAGTTCAAGGTTAGAACCGAACCGAACGGTTACATTAGGAGCTTTACCGTAGAGGAAATCCTAAGATTCTCTTTATTTAGGAGATTTCAACCCCGCTAAAGTCAATTTTGCAAAAAATATTTTTAAAAAAATTTGTACCGTTATCATAAACGGCCATTAATGTCTGTTTTATAATTGATTCTTTACATTGTTCTAGATTATCTTTTATTACTCTATAATCAGGATCTTTCAATCCTGAGTTACCTCTTTTCCCTCTTTTTTCTTTTCTTCCGATTCCCACCGATTTTTCCCATTCTAGCACTTTAGCACATCGTTCAGTCCACATTTTAAATAAATGTTTTCTGCAACGTACGTACCATTCTTTTATTACGCTTTTTACTTTTAACGTATCTTTTATATTTTCTCCTAATATTGTTCTAATTTTACTAGGGATCAAACCCCTAATACAATCTACTAAACTAAATTCGTCTTCCTCCTCTGTTCCTCTTATTTGTCTTATTTCATCTATATTAAAATATGAAGCGTTTATTATATCAGTTTTTATTTTTTCTGCAGTATCTCTACCTTGAATTTCTAGTATAACATCTAGAAGGTAGTTTTTAAATTTTTCTTGTGTAATTTTTGCTTTATTTCTACATAAAAATACATGCGTGGCGTCTTTTTTCCTTTCATTACAAAATATACATTTGTTGTTTTGATAAACTAGTGGTTTTCTTATATGTAGATTATTAATAACTGCATCAGTAATTTTTATATAACGTTCTATAACGTTATATGAACGGAACGTTCGTATTACGTTCTAGAACGACACCTACATACTAGAACATAACATTCTAGTATGCTATAAATACGTGCTGTTCGTACTATGTTTATGAACGGTGTATATAAAACGTTATATATCGCCATTTTATAACGTATTACGAACGTTTCGTATTAATAACGTTGTATATCGGTGTTCGTATATCGTTAGTCAGAAGCGTTTAATAACGTTAAAAGTACGAAATGTTCATTTTACACTATAAAACGGCGATATATAATAATATTTAAACATCATTTAATAGCGTTTAGCGTTAAATAACGTTTTTTATATTTAATTTATTTTTATTTTTTCAAAATATTACATTTTTTTTGAATTTAAAATTTGATTTTCAATCTTTATTATTTTCTTTTATTAATTATTATATTACATTTATTATAATTATATATTATTTTATTATATGTATAATAAAGAAATATATTAATAAATATTAATTCGTTACAAATTTTTTTAAAATATTAAAGTAATAAACATACTTAATTTTTTTATTTCATTTCGCTTTCATCGTCCATTTGAAATAAATTTATATCGTTTTCTTCATTAGAGTCAATATAAATTACGCCAACATCTTCGTTGTCTTCATTCGTATTGTCATTGTTATCCTTTTCTGATTCTGAGGATGATTCCGAAGATGATGATGAAATATAGATATTTCCATTTTCGATTTTATCCTAAATTATAACGATATTTAACACTTTTTTTTTTATTTTTTCCAGAGTCTTCAATAAATTAATAATATTTAAATTAAACTTACTATATTTTTTCTTATTTTTGATTTCATTATTTCGTCTTTTACTTTTATACCTCCATTATCAGGATCAAGAATTATTTCAATTACTCCTACGGTGAACACGAAGAGAGGTTTTCCTATCTTATCAGGATTTGGAAATGCTTTCCGCAATATTTTATTACACCATGTTGGTGTTTCTTCGTCGTTGTCATTATTTATTTTTTTATGTAATTTTTCAAATGCTTTTCTAACTTCTTTTTTTTCCTTCCAATCCATTATATCTTTTTGCGTAGCGTTGTTATTAATATTTGGTAGCGAATCTTCACCAAAGGTAGAAAATATTGCCGATTTAATTTTGGCAACCATATTACCTCTCATTGATCGAAGTTTCAATAGCATCTATATTATAAAACGTTATCTAACGTCATATTTCACTAAAT
>PQFF01000447.1:4955-23975 GCA_003547095.1 Diversispora epigaea
TCCCTTCTTTCCTCCCTTCTTTCCTCCCTTCTTTCCTCCCTTCTTTCCTCCTCTCTTTCTTCCTCTCTTTCCTCTTCTTGATTCTCATCTAAATCTTCGACCTCATCTGAATCTGAGCTAGACGTTAAATCGAAACTTATACCTTTTTCCTTTTTTTTCTATTAATACAAATTATATATATTATTAGTATATTAGAAATAACAAATTTCCGGATATTTTTGATACTTACTCTATTTTTTTGTATCCTTTTACTTAAAAATTTACTGTCATTTTTTAGTATTTCATTGTTTGGATCTAAAAAACTTTCGCACACTGCTACAGTAAATGCTATTTGTTCATCGGAAATTTTTCCCACNTCTGGCCAAGTTTCGCGGATGATCTTTCCGCACCAGGTCCTGGTTTCATCCGGTATAGTTTTATGAAGTTTTTCAAAACATTCTCTTACTACAGGTAATTCTTTCCAAGTTTTGATTTCACTTGGTGATGCTTTTATATTTATTCGCGGAAGATTTCTGAATACCGCAAATATTGATTTTTTAATTTGGGTTGATATAGTCCCCCTTCTTGACCGATGTCTTTCCAATAACTATGAATAATTCAAAATCTTTTATTAATTATTGAGATATTTAAAATTATAATGTAATTCAGTAAAACTTACTTTTTTATGGATGGTTAAATCATAATAAAACGTCCAGTGTTTGTTAGTCCAATCAAAGAAAAGTTCTGGGTATTTTTTTCCTAAGTATTTCGCAGTAACTTGTTTAAATTTGATGTCACTCGGATAAATTGCTTCCAAAATTGTCTTGTTTGCAATTTCATTAACAAGTTTTTTTTTTTTTTAAAATATTAAGATATTATAAGTAAAATAGTTTTTTGTTTGTAAAGAAAATAAATAAATTACTTACATTAACAAATATTGGATCATACATCTCGTCCCATAATTTGTTGTTTTCCATTTTTTTTCGGATGTCAGACATTTCCTTTCGAAGGTCTCCGACTTCCTTATCAATTTTTTTTAAATAGTCTAGCATTTGATCTTGTTTTCCTTTTCTTTTCAATAGAGGTTCTTCTTCTTCTAATAAAATAAATTATACATTAGAAAATATTTTTATTAAATGTTTTGAAAAATTTTGAAAAATTACCATCGGAATGTTGTTCTCTTCCTTTTTCAGTTCTTCTTCGTTTTCTTGCTTGAGCTGATGGAGAAGTTTGTCGTTCATTATCACTTCCCGTTGGTCCTATTAATACAGCTTCCATTTCAGTTTCTCCACTTTCTCTTTCAAATAATGATCTTGACATTGATGCTTCTGCTGTTGCCGGAGTAGATACTCTTGACGTTGATGCTTCTGCTGTTGCCGAAGTAGATACTGAAGTTCTTTTTTTTGCTTTAGTGGAACTTGATCCAGATAAAAAACTAGAAATTCTATCATCATCTCTTTGATTTTTTTTTATATAAAAACTAACGAAAGTTCTTCGAGACATTTTGAAAATTTTTAAAAAATGGTTATATTTATTTGCAAATATATTTTATAATAAAGATAGAAGAATTTCGATTCTTTATATACATTTTTTTCTATCTCATTTTCTCAGAATTTAATAATAACTTCAAATACTTCCTAAATGTATCATCATATTTCTTTTATTAATACAATAAAATATAAATTACAACCCTTCTCTCCTTCTTTTTGATACATCATAATATTATACCCTGATTAATTACATAAATATTAAATTTATGTCACGAAATATCTTAAGATATGTAATTATAAATAAACTTTACCTTTGATATAACGAGAAAGGTGGTATTATTGTATGCATATATGCATATCACTTAATTTTAAGGATAATTCATTAATTAAATAAATTATTATTAGTATATCTTTCATTTTTCGAAGTATTGTCTATAGATATGTATTATTTTATTAAAAATTTATTTAATTGATTAAATTTCTACATATTGAAAAGGTATTATCTACAAATAAAATATGAATACTTTCTGAAACAAATTAAAATAATAAAAAAAGAAATGATAAAATTATAAAAGTATGTTGCATTATATATTAATATTAATACAATAAGAAATTTATTGATATAATTATAATACAAATATTTATTTATAAAATATTTATTAGTATCAAAGCGTGAATTATATCTTCGATTGCATCTATTTCTATAAAATTGTACACTTTTGAGAACTTAATCATACTATTGTACGAGTGCAAGATGCAATAGTGATTTATTTGGTATTATTAATTCTATTATTAATAGTGTCTGAAGTTTATCGAATTTCTACATTTATAAAGGCAATCATAAACATAAACCTGTGCATAACAAGTTATAAACCAATGTTTTCGCAACAATTTTGCACTGTTCTTCGCAGCAATTTTAATTGGCATTGCACTGTTAACAAATATTCTTCGAAGTTTATCGCAGTGATTTTAATTGGAATTGCACTGTTAACAATATCCTTCGAAGTTTATCGCAGCGATTTTAATCGACATTGTACTGTCAACAATATTCTTCGAAGTTTATCTTTAGGTTATACTCCGTTTTCAAATTTTCTTCGAAAGTTAACGTTTTTTATTTGTTTATTTGTACAAAAAGATCAGTTATCTTATCATATGACTTCTTATTTAACACAATATTCTTTGTTTATTTTCAGAAATAACTACTTTACTCTCTTAACAATCCTTATGAAGCTCTTCGAAAAGAAATACATTTATCTTCTTATATTGAATTGAATTTTGTTATTATTATATCAAATACACCATAATTCAAAATGTATTTAATAATATTTATTGACTTTATTTATAATTTTAACAAGTAAATAAATATATTTCATATTCTGTTTACTTTTAGGAATACCTCATTAACTTTAACATACACTTACGAAACACTTCGAAATGATGTATTTTATATCTTCCTATAAGTTATTTTGACTTTATTTATAACTTTAACAAGTAAATAAATATATTTCATACTTTGTTTACTTTAGGAATACTTCATTAACTTTAACATACACTTACGAAACACNATCTCAAAAGGTAATTAAATATCTTTCGTAAGATTACGAAAAACAAAAACGAAGCTAAAATATTATTATCTTTTAAAAAAGAACAAGATGAAAAGAAATATCAAGAAAATATAATATTACAGAAAATAGGAACCTGCATCATATTGAGGAATTGTTGTAGACGTATTAGATATATAGAAAATGATTACCTCGCGTCATTGTACGAAAACGTTGTGGAATTTTATAGGAAAATAGAAAAAAAAAGAAAAATTTTAAGAACGTTATAAAATGTTTATTATCATCTTTTAATAATAAAATCAATAATAAATTATATAAAAATTCAGAAAGTAATAAAATATTACAAAATAAAATTTCTACAATTATATCGAAGTATAATGAAAACGATTAAATTCGAAGTAATCCGAAAGCAATAAACTTAAAACAAAATATGTCAAAATACTAATCGTTGAGTTTCGAAAGCTTACACAAATATCAAAAAACGTAACATTAAACTTCGAAGGTTTTCGATTTCGCAATATACGTATCAAAATTTAATTGTAAATTTCGATTTCAGAGGTTTGCGACACAATCGAAGATCTTCGAAATCTAACGTTAACGATATAACTTCGAAAACCTTCGAATTAATATAATTACTGATGATAATATACTATACCCGATATATGGATGATAGGTGCCCGATAAAAAATAAATAATTTGAAAAAAATGACAAAATATCGGTGCCCGATAGATACCCGATAGATACCCGATATGTACCCGATAGGTGCCCGAACTTCGGGACGACTACACTGTCAATCGGGTACCCGATATTCCATATTTCGACCAGTGTTTAATATTATGTTTTTTGATATTAGTGTAAATTTTCAAACTCTATAGTTAATATTTGATATATTTTGTTTTAAATTTATTACTTTTAAATTACTTTAAATTTAATTGTTTTCATTATACTTTAATATAATTGTAGAAATTTTATTTTGTAATATTTTATTAATTTTATTATTAAAAGATGATAATAAATATTTTATAACATTTTTAAAATATTTTTTTTTCTATTTTTACAAAATTTTCATATAATGATATAAGATAACTATTTTTTATATATTTAATATGTCTACAATAATAATAACAAAATTTAATTAAATATAGGAAGATAAATGTATTTTTTTTCAAAGAGCTTCATAAGGATTGTTAAGAAAAAATAAAATAGTTATTTCTGAAATATTATTTTAATACATCAGGAATTATATAGAGGCGTTCTACAATGTTCTACGAACGATACGTATTAATAACATTCTAGATCGATCCGTTTTATTGCGTATTTCGAATGTTACGTTCTAGAACGATCCGTTCTACAACGTTCTACAAACGATACGTATTTATAACGTTCTAGATCGATCCGGTTTATTGCGTATTTCGAACGTTACGTTCTAGAACGATCCGTTCTACAACGTTCTACGAATGATAAGTATAAATAACGTTATATAACGGATCGATCTAGTACGTTTTGCGAACTATCAGTATTAATAACGTTCTAGATCGATCCGGTTTATTGTGTATTTCGAACGTTCTACGAATGATAAGAATAAATAACGTTATATAACGGATCGTTCTAGTACGTTTTGCAAACTGTAGAATGTATTTCAAACGATACATATTAATAGCGTTATATAACGTATTATTCTATAACTTTATACGAAATATTAGTATTAATAACGTTATACGGGGATCACCACAGCATAAAGGGGTTTCCAGCGCTTTTTTTAAATTTTATTGATTTATATCTGATTTTTCGAGAAATAATATTTTTATAAGATTTTAAAAAAGTGCTGGAAATCCTTTTGTTGTGGCGGTCAGAACGTTATTAATCTGATACTAGTGTGTATTCTATAAAAGTTATCAATTCTTATAGTTATTAACTCTTAAAGTTTGCAATATACTATTATAGATCTATTATATTTATTATTATTTTTTTTGTTCGGAGCATAACAAAGGACATTATATTTCTTTTTTTGTCACGACATGTAACCAAAGACATCATATTTCTTTTTTGTCACATGTAGCAGGAGTTTTCTTAAATATAATGAATATTTAATACAAAAATAAAACCATTTTTCCTATAATTTTATTATTTGTTTTTTTGAAATTATCTTATTTATAAATTATTGGATGTTTTATCCTTCATAATGTAGGGAATGTATTATGACACAGTAATATGACGCAGGTAATATGACACATTATTATGTATTATATGTATTATTATATAACACGTCACATTACCTACTTTCTGTCATAATACCTCCTCTACCTTATGTATTTAATAATTTAATGATTATATTAATAATTTTTTTTAAATTATTAGATGCTTTATCTTTTATGTATTAAATACGATGATTAAAAATAGCGATGCATTTCGTCATATAAAGTTATCAATTCTTATAGTTATTAACTGTAATACACTATGTTATAGATCGATATAACGTTTATATTTATTATTATTGTAAAAAGTTATATATAAAAATTTTTATTATTTGTTTTTCAAATTATTTTTTATTTATAATGTCTTTTTAAATTATTGGATGCTTTATCTTAAGGAAGATATTATGACACTGGTAATATTATGATGTATTATATGTATTATTATATAACACATCACATTACCTACTTGCATTATAATACCCTCCTCTACCTTATGTATTTAATAATTTTAATGATGATTAAAAATAGCTACAATATGAATACGATGATTAAAAATGGCAAAATAAGGCTTGTTTTATAATCAATACGATGATAATGAATACGATAATTAAAAATAGCGATGCATTGTATATGATTTCGAAATGAGGCTCGTTTTATAATCAATACGATAATAATTTAATGAGTATTATTTAATAATAAATACGATGATTATAATAAATTATTAAGTGTATTACTGTATATTGAAAGTATATTTGTATTGTTTACTATCATTTGAAAAATAATATTTTCAAAAGTTATTTAAGGATGATGTTTTCTTCCAAATCTTTCAATTCAAAAAAATTCATTTCAAGAAATAACAATCAAAGAATATTTTAAATAAACCTTTTTTTTTTATCTTATTATAACAACATGCCTAGAGCTGAACGTAATAGAAATTTATTTGCTTCCGCCATTGCTGGATCTACGTCTTCAGGATCCACCACATCAAGACGTACAAGGCTCGGAACAAATCCATCTGAACCATATTTAGTTGAAGAAGAAAGAGCAACAACTACAACTAGAACAGAAACTAGTAATTAAATATTTATGCATTTTACTTATTAATATATCAATATTATTATTAAACCAATTTTTACAATTTTAAAATGTTTCAACAGATTCTATTAATCGATTAATAAGAAAATTTGAATTATTTGAAAAGAAAATGGATTNGATTTCGAAATGAGGCTCGTTTTATAATCAATACGATGATAATTTAATGAGTATTATTTAATAATAAATACGATGATTATAATAAATTATTAAGTGTATTACTGTATATTGAAAGTATATTTGTATTGTTTACTATCATTTGAAAAATAATATTTTCAAAAGTTATTTAAGGATGATGTTTTCTTCCAAATCTTTCAATTCAAAAAAATTCATTTCAAGAAATAACAATCAAAGAATATTTTAAATAAACCTTTTTTTTTTATCTTATTATAACAACATGCCTAGAGCTGAACGTAATAGAAATTTATTTGCTTCCGCCATTGCTGGATCTACGTCTTCAGGATCCACCACATCAAGACGTACAAGGCTCGGAACAAATCCATCTGAACCATATTTAGTTGAAGAAGAAAGAGCAACAACTACAACTAGAACAGAAACTAGTAATTAAATATTTATGCATTTTACTTATTAATATATCAATATTATTATTAAACCAATTTTTACAATTTTAAAATGTTTCAACAGATTCTATTAATCGATTAATAAGAAAATTTGAATTATTTGAAAAGAAAATGAATTTACTTTTGAATGATAATGCAGATATTAAAAAGAGGCTCAAAAATATCGAGCTTCTTACCGAAATAAACAACAATCCGGATTTTTCGAAAGTAATTATTTTTAATCGAATTGTAACGTTATATTTTAGCATATAGTATATTAATCATCAGGAAACTTTTCGGGGCGTAAATTTACAGAAAATTTACGGGACCTACAGAAATTTACGCCTAAAAAAATCAATTTTTTTGACTTTGATCACTATTTATAAGACAGGGAGCGATTTTTTACTAAGATATTCCTATGATAGATCGAAAGATCTGGTTCTTAGCTACAAGATGATATGTGTTTCATTTCTGTAACATTAATATTCGCGAATATATTCACGTTTAAAGTTTCAAATTTGTGAAAAAATTTCCGCGTAAAATTTTCGAAAATTTCCGTAATTCTGCCGGAAATTCACGTGACGTCATAGAAATTTCCGGCAGAATTACGAAAATTTTCGGAAAATTTACGCAGAAAATTTTTCACAAATGTAAAACTTTAAACGTGAATATCTTCGTGAATATTAATGTTACAGAAATGAAACACATATCATCTTGTAGCTAAGAACCAGATCTTTCGATCTGTCATAGGAATATCTTAGTAAAAAATCGCTCCCTGTCTTATAAATAGCGATCAAAGTCAAAAAAATTGATTTTTTTAGGCGTAAATTTCTGTAGGTCCCGTAAATTTTCTGTAAATTTACGCCCCGAAAAGTTTCCTGATGATATTTATGATAATTTTAACAAATAAGGATGTAATAAACTAAGTCGCCAAAAATATATTTAAAGCAAATATATTTCCTTCTACGAAGGATTTGGTCGATGAAACCGAGCACGTTATACGAAAAAATTTTCCAGATATTTCTGAATCAATGGATTTGCGACATCACTCAAATTTATTCAAAAGAATAAAAGCAAAAGTAAGAAATATTTATTAAATAAAATACGTTATATGTCGTTTTATTTTTTTATATTAAATATTTTTAATAATAGTTGCTGGAAAAACTTCGGGGAATGAGGGGTGGAATCGCTTCCCGAGTCAAATCGGCAATTTTTGAAATCTTTGAGAAATCTCAACTCCCTCGCATTGATTTCCAATCCTCCCTGGTGGAGATTAATTCATGGAAATCAGATCAAAGAGTCTTACATGCTTACCACAAGCTCTTTGACGTTTTTTCTGAAGACCGCACATACGTGCAGGTTATTTTAGAGAGAGTTTGGAAATCTAAGAAGAGAATTTCCAATATGCACATTGCAATCGCTCAACTTTTCTTGAATCCCGATGTCAAGGGGATTATGATTTCTGAAAATTTATTAAAAAAACAAATTAAAATAAATTTTGTAAGTATATTATTAAAAATCGTAATATTACGTTATAAATAATTTTTAATATAATTTTATATTTTTTAGCGGAAACTTCAACAAAAACGGTCATTAAGGCCTGAAGAAGGGGAGTTAGATGCGGAAAAAACTTCGGAAGAGGAATCTGAAGAAGAAGAAGAGGAGGGAAAAAGTCCGAAAAGGAGAAAAACCTTACGAGGTCATGTTCGTGCTCCTTTTACTGGTCATGTTTCTCCCCCTTTAACTTCTCCTTCTCGTCTTCTTCCGGAATATTTCGATACTGAAGGTGAAGGTCGACAACGTACACGAGAAGTTCTTCAACGTTCACCAGAAGGTCGACGAGAAAGTCGTCAACAACATTCCCAAGAGGGTTGGCGAGAAGGTCGACAACGTTCAGGAGAAGAAGAAGGTGATACAACTGGTAATGATACAGAACGTGCTGAAATTGTAGGGGAACAATAGAAATGCGTCATATAACGCTATACAATTTTTATATTATTTAATATTTTTTATTATAACATTATTATAACATTATTATTATTTATTATTATTATTTATACATTTATCATTTATTATCTATTTATTAAATTTAAAATAAAAATTTATTAACTAAAAATTCATTATTATCAATAAAACGTGGAATAATATGTATTATATCGTTTATTGCTTCTATTTCTATTAAATTAAATATATTTGTTTTTTCTAATAATGGGCATTCGTATAAATATGGATTTACCGATGATGTGAAATCATACCACTGCACGAGTGCAAGATGCATTGGTTCTTCATAATTCATTATTATTTCAGTTATTAAAAGAACCTATTTATAAAATATTAATAATAATTAAATATTCATCATTATTTCACAAGATATTAATTTTGATCTTTACCTGAGCAAAGCATACACCATTATCTGATGTGTATTCAAAGATTTCATCTGCATTCATTTCAACTGCAATATTACTAAATATAGGTTTTTTATGGAATTTATTTGTAGCACGCATTATTGAACCAAATTTTAACGTCACACCACCATATATATGAAATATCATATCAATTTCTTCATGTTCAGATAGTTTTCGATCATAGAAATCTAGATATGCATCTAAACACTCCAAAAATTTTTCAAAGCCAAGTTTCATTTCTTTTTCGAGGTCCGGGTCATTCATTCTTGTTTGAATATAAATTTCAGCATTTTGTATACAAAATTCATATAATTTTTTTGAATATTTTAATGCTATTGGGGTTTTTGGTATTTCTTTTGAGGAACTTTCTGTTATGATGGCTTTACGGCGAATCTAAAGAAAAATGTGTTAATATAAATTTAATAACGTTATATAACGATTTTTACCAAAAAAGAATACTTACAATTTTCATTATTTGTTTTTCAATTTCTTTTTTATTTGTTAATTTATAAGGCTTTTTGACATAATCTTTATGGAGGCTTTCATATGTTTCTGTTGTATACCCATTAATGGCACCAAATTCACGAATTGAAGAGCAAATATGGAACACCCACGAATGTAATTTAGGGAATTGAAGCTCAGATTTTGAATGTTCTTTAAATAGTTCAATAAAAAGTTTTGCCCATTCATTTATTGATTTCTGAAATTATTTAGAAAAAATTTTAATAAAAATCGTTATACAACAAATTAAAATATTATATAAAGATATATATTGTTACCTGCAGAAGAGTTACATCAGATTCTTCATAATTTTCTTTTCTTGATAATAAATACATTTTGTTCCATTTTAAATATACTTCAGTAATTTTGTTATTTTTAATAAAATTCGGACTTCCGGAATCTTTGTAGAGTTCGTCTACAATAAAAATCATTATTTTCATAAGGCTCCGATATTCCGAAGCGGTAAGTAAGGTAAGATGTAAAAAACCGTTGGGAAACGATTTTAGATCTTTATAGCGGGGAATTAATTTAACGCGACGATTCATTTCATCGATAACAGATTTTCCACATTGTTTATTAATTAAAATTTTTGTAAAGTTTAATTGATGTTGGAAAAGGCCAAGATCAAGGTGATGCATTCTATCGGGTACTGTAGCGGCATATATGTTGATATTCCTATTAAATTTTAAATTTTGATTAATACTTTTATTATTTTATTTATTCAAAATTATAAAATTCCATACTTACGGGACACTCCAAAAAAAATTTCGTACGTTTTCGATACTAACGTTTTTTCCCGTATTATTTTTATAATATAATTTCATATTATTGTGAGATCTTGGTTCTATTTGATTGCTATTTAAGTTTATATTTGATAAATCTTCCTTGGAAACGAGGCAAAAATGACAGGGGTAATTTGATTTCGTTGATTTATATGTTAATGCAAATGTGCATACTTCGGGCCAGTCAGAAATTATCATAGAAATTCTAGGGAAACACCAAAATATACTATTATTTAATTCTAATTCTATACCATTATCGTCATATAACGGAGACAACAAAAATTTGAGAGATTTATGAAAAGTTCTACGGACTATATTTTTATGTTCTTCGAATATTTTTTGAGTATCATCTTTTGCTTTTATAATAGGAAGATATGCTAATAATTGTTTTACATCCGATTTATTTCTACGCCATGTTATGATATTGCCTATAGTTACAAAAATTGGATGCAAGGTATTTTTTCCAAGAGAGTCAGTTGTTGAAGCGTCAGAATATAATATAATTGATAATAGATATGAACTAGTTGGTAAAGTTTTTTCAGTTCGTGCCCACCAATTGGAGGTGTATTGCTTATTGTAATTTCTATTATTATTTGTCTATAAAACGGTATATAACGTTAGAAAATAATAATTTATTATATTATATTGTTAAAATTAATTACCTGATCATTTTTAAAATTAAATGTTATATATTTATGTATATCTTTTATTGATAAAATGTTTTTAATACAATTTATTATAGGCCGATAATATATGATATAATCTTTGTTATTATATTTTAAAATTACTTTTTCTTTGTTTAATAAGTTAATTAATTTCATCCTATCCATTAGTTTTTTTCCTTGTTCTATGTTTTTGGGAAGAGGTGATGTCGGTAGGTTTGAATGTTTATTAAAAAAACATATTATTGCGTTTCCGGCTTTATTATTTAGGTTATGTTGGATAATTAATGTCATTAAATCAGAATAGGTATTGTTTGGAAATTTTGGTATGGTTTCAGTTTCTTCTTCTGCTGATTCGGATTCTTCAGATTCGTTGGATTCATTATCAGTTTTATCTGATTCGAATTCGGTTTTATTAAATTCAGATTCAGTTTCATCAGATTCAGATTCAGTTTCATTAGATTCGAATTTAGATTCTTCAGTTTCAAATTCAGGTTCTCTAGATGCGGGCTCTTCATATTGTATAGATGCGTGTTCCTCGAATGTTAGATTATCAATATTTTGCGGACGTTCATCTATTTCAACTTTATAATTTATATTGGTTACATATATTTGATAATAATCAAAAGATTATAATAAGAAATTTTCACACACCTTGCATAATGTCACTGGTTTCGTTGCTTCTTGAACTAAACATAGGTTCATCATCCGATATATAAATTATTTCATTATTTCGATTATCTTCGTTATTATCCTATATAAATAATGAATTATTAAAAAATTAATAATATTATATAACAAATTTTATGATATTTCATTAATATTGATTACATCTTGCTCAGGCATAATTATATCAAATTCATTTTGAATTTCTCCAGAACTACTAGAACTACTTGAATCATAATTTTCAGAACATCTTTTTACATGCTGACTGTAAGCAGAACGGCTTGAAAGAACACGATTACAAAACGGACATTCAAAAGCCATTGTTATCATTAAATGAATAATTGGAAGGAATGATTAATAAAATGAATTGAATTTGGTTCATTTAAATACTTTANCTTCGGGCCAGTCAGAAATTATCATAGAAATTCTAGGGAAACACCAAAATATACTATTATTTAATTCTAATTCTATACCATTATCGTCATATAACGGAGACAACAAAAATTTGAGAGATTTATGAAAAGTTCTACGGACTATATTTTTATGTTCTTCGAATATTTTTTGAGTATCATCTTTTGCTTTTATAATAGGAAGATATGCTAATAATTGTTTTACATCCGATTTATTTCTACGCCATGTTATGATATTGCCTATAGTTACAAAAATTGGATGCAAGGTATTTTTTCCAAGAGAGTCAGTTGTTGAAGCGTCAGAATATAATATAATTGATAATAGATATGAACTAGTTGGTAAAGTTTTTTCAGTTCGTGCCCACCAATTGGAGGTGTATTGCTTATTGTAATTTCTATTATTATTTGTCTATAAAACGGTATATAACGTTAGAAAATAATAATTTATTATATTATATTGTTAAAATTAATTACCTGATCATTTTTAAAATTAAATGTTATATATTTATGTATATCTTTTATTGATAAAATGTTTTTAATACAATTTATTATAGGCCGATAATATATGATATAATCTTTGTTATTATATTTTAAAATTACTTTTTCTTTGTTTAATAAGTTAATTAATTTCATCCTATCCATTAGTTTTTTTCCTTGTTCTATGTTTTTGGGAAGAGGTGATGTCGGTAGGTTTGAATGTTTATTAAAAAAACATATTATTGCGTTTCCGGCTTTATTATTTAGGTTATGTTGGATAATTAATGTCATTAAATCAGAATAGGTATTGTTTGGAAATTTTGGTATGGTTTCAGTTTCTTCTTCTGCTGATTCGGATTCTTCAGATTCGTTGGATTCATTATCAGTTTTATCTGATTCGAATTCGGTTTTATTAAATTCAGATTCAGTTTCATCAGATTCAGATTCAGTTTCATTAGATTCGAATTTAGATTCTTCAGTTTCAAATTCAGGTTCTCTAGATGCGGGCTCTTCATATTGTATAGATGCGTGTTCCTCGAATGTTAGATTATCAATATTTTGCGGACGTTCATCTATTTCAACTTTATAATTTATATTGGTTACATATATTTGATAATAATCAAAAGATTATAATAAGAAATTTTCACACACCTTGCATAATGTCACTGGTTTCGTTGCTTCTTGAACTAAACATAGGTTCATCATCCGATATATAAATTATTTCATTATTTCGATTATCTTCGTTATTATCCTATATAAATAATGAATTATTAAAAAATTAATAATATTATATAACAAATTTTATGATATTTCATTAATATTGATTACATCTTGCTCAGGCATAATTATATCAAATTCNTAATTTAAAACGTAATACAACGTTATATGTTAAATGATTATCATTTTTTTCTAATATATTAAACATTTATTTAATTAAAGATAATGAGAATTCTTCAAAAGGAAGTTCATAAATCATAAAATATTCGTAACATATTTATTTGAAAATAACATAACACCTCAAACAAAAAAAGAAAATGCCGTGAAACAAGTTATATAGAAGGAATTTAATTTATAACATGATACTCCTCACTACATTAAAGGAAGGAACCTCATATGTACATTTTATAGAAGGAATTTGTTGGGAATAGATTATCAAATCGGTGAGAAAATCAAATTAAAAATAAAATATTCCGTATTACATATAAACCATTGTTTATACTGTTATGCAGATCTATATATGCATGATCAGGAATGATCTGCATTATCGATTAATCAAATGATAAAATACTATTTAAACCCCTACCTTATAAAGGTTGTTTACTTACCACAAAAAATGAAGGGATAACTTTAAGTGAAAAATTTCGAACTAAGTTTCGAAATTTTTTATCTTATACACTCATTTAATAATTATTTTTTTTTTGTTTCACTTTCATAATTTTACAATATGATGCCAAGTAATTACAAAAATCCTTTATTTACATTATGTATATTAAATATAATAAAAAAATATATTAANAAATAATGGTAAATATAAATATTTAATTTATTTGTTAAAGAAGCAGGGATAAATCTATATAAAGAGTAAAATAATATATTATTTGAGATAAAATAATGTCAAAATATAATTTAAAAAAGAGAATATAATAATATATATATATATATAACGAAATGTTTGTTATATATTCAAAATGTAATAAATAAAAATATATTTTATTCATAAGCCACGTAATACAAGAAAATCCAAAATCAACAATAACAATAAAGAAACAACGGCGACATCATCAACGTCAGTTTCAACTCCTACTTCGGCATCAAGATCAATAGTAACAACAAGATCAACTTTAAAATTAACATCAAAATCAATCCCAACAAAATCAAAATCTTCCGCTTCAACTCTTACCACGTTAACTCCAACTGCATCGACTCCAACTGCATCAACTTTTACTGCATCAACTACTACTGCATCAACTACTACTGCATCAACTACTACTGCATCAACTACTACTGCATCAACTACTACTGCATCAACTACTACCACATCAACTCCTACTGAATCAACTCCTACTGTATCAACTCCTACTGCATCAACTCCTACTGCATCAACTCAATCTGCATCTTTTCCAATTTTCAAAAGAAAATCCCAATCATCATCTTCATTGGATGAAGCTAACAAAAAAAAGCAAACTAATAAATTTGGGGGTAATAAACGTTATATATCGGTTTTGAAAATAATTAAATATATTATAAGATAATTAATGTTGAATTTCTACAATTTAGATGAAAAAACGAATCAAAAAATAATGAATACACTACTAGAAATAAAAAAAGACATAACTGAAATAAAAAAAGACATTACCGAAATAAAAAAAAATGGAAATGATTCAAATAATTCGAAAGAACAGAAGAAATCGGAAGAATTATATTTAAATGTAAGAATTTTGTTATACTTTATTTTCTATATATATAAATAAAAATTAATTATAAATATTTTTTACAGGAGATAGCCAATATTGTATCGGAACCATTTATAGAAACGGATATGTACCCGGACTCAGAAAAATTAAAAAAAGAAACAAAGAACTACATAAATTCGACCAATCCCGGATTTCTTGCAAAATATTCGGAAAAAAGATGGAATTCGTATTTTGAAAAAAGTATTCATAGTAAGGTATATAATTTAATTAATAATTTACTTTATATTAAATGACATTTAATAAAAAATGACGTTAAATAACGTTTTATAATATAGTTGCTATTGAAACTTCGATCAAAGAGGGGCAATATTGTTGCCAAAATTAAATCGTCAATATTTTCTACCTTTGGCGAAGATTCATTACCAAGTATTAATACCAGCGCGACGGAAAAAGAAATAATGGATTGGAAAAAAAAAGAAGAAGTTAGAAAAGCATTCAAAAAATTACATAAAAAGATAAATGAAGACGATGACGATGAAAAACTAACATGGTGTAATAGAATATTACAAAAAGCTTTTACAAATCCCGCTAAGAAAACAAAATACCTCCTTGCGTTTGCCGTAGGAGTAATTGAAATAACTCTTGATCCCGATAATGGAGGTATACATCAGTAAATTTTTTTAAACGTAAGCCTTCGAAGTCCTTCACTCTAATAACCTTCGAATATCTCCAACATAAACGTAATATTTACGAAGGTTATTGGTACCGAAAACCTTCATTTTTATTAATAAAACGTAATACTCCGGAGGTTATTGATATCGATAACCTTTAATAACCTTCACTTTATCATAATAAACGTAATATTTGCGAAGGTTATTGGTTCGATAACCTTCAATAACCTTTGAAAATGAAATTATTACAATAACCTCCAACATAAAAAATTTCCTGATGTACAAATAAAAGACGTAATCATGAAATCAAAAATCAGAAAATATATAGTAAGTTTTATTTAGATATTAATTTATTGAAGACACCAGAAAAACAAAAAAAAACGTTAAATATCATTATAATTTAGGATAAAATCGAAAATGGAAATATCTATATTTCATCATCAGAATCAGAATTATCCTCAGGATCCGTCTCAGAATTCGAAAAGGATAACAATGACAATATGAATGAAGACAACGAAGATGATGACGTAATTTATATTGACTCTAATGAAGAAAATGATATAAATTTGGACGGATACAATATAGATGAAAGCGATATGGAATGAAAAATGATGTTTATTACTTTAATATTTTAAAAAATTCATAACGAAATAATATTTTTTTATATATTTCATGTAATAATTATAATAAAAGTAAAATAATAGTTAATAAAAGAAAATAATAAAGATTGAAATTAAATTTTATATTCAAAAAAAGTGTAATTTTTGAAAAAAACGAATAAATTAAATTAAAAAACGTTATTTAACGATAAATTTAATAAAAAAAATGCAAATAAACATTAAAGCAATTAATCCGACGTTCTAGATCACAATAAATACATTCTGTTTGTTTATGTTATTAAATGATGCTTTAAATATCATTATATATCGCGTAAAAACGAACATTTCGTACTGTACTGACTAACGATAATAAACACCGATATACAACGTTATTAATACGAAACGTTCGTTATACGTTCTAAAACGGCGATATATAACGTTATATATACACCGTTCATTAAACATAGTATAAATGGTACGTATTTATAGCGTACTAGAACGTTACGTTCTAGTACGTAGGTGTCGTTCTAGAACGCAATACGAACGTTCCGTCCATAGAACGTTATATAACGTTATATAAAAATTACTGATGTATTTAAAAATAATTTTTAATACCATATTGATATCACAATGATATTTAATAATAATTTTAAAATATCACTATAATATTTTAAATATACATTACGATATTTTTTTTCACCTTTTAATATTAAAAAATATTGATATAATATTTTTATATCACAGTGATATTTCTGTAATATTTATTTATATTATATTAATATCTTATCAATATATAATTTATAATAAATAATATTTTAATAATACCAATATAATATTACGCAATATTTTAGTAATACAAATTTTTTTGAATGAATATTATACTTATTAATAATCCCATAAATTTTTATTTTTTCTATAATTGTGTATATAAATAGATATAATTATCTATACTATTGAGGTGATAAGTTCCTTTGATAACTTATACAAGTTCTGGTCCTATGATGTTAAAAGGACTTGAGATAGCTGCAGATATCTCGTCGTGGTTTATCGCAACCTCTCCGTATAATAGCGTGTATAGTTTGGGCAACTTATCGTCCTTTACGTACCGACCTCAAAGGGTATATTTGCATAGTATATCCGGGTGCTTCTTGGTTCTTCAGCTGGGGTTGAGTAAAAGAAACCATGTATAGTTTGGTCCACTTAAGGACTCGATTGGAAAATGTAAGACGGTGTAACCCGTGGTATTTGGTCTGTCTCCTGATCTAGCCTAGTCATCGAGCTTAATGACTCGGAGTTATAAGGTTCTCCGTAAACAAATTTTCTTTTATTATTATTTTACTGAGATTATTATTTTTTTAAGAATATCTAATTTATATTGCAGAGATGTCACTACTAGGGATGGTAGGCGCAATACGAATTGAGCCAGGAATTTAGCCAGATTTAATTTAGCTAATTGAGTCCGGAATTTAGCCACGGCTATACTTGCACGTAAAATTATTTTGGGGCCCCGAAATTGCAATTTTGGGAAAAAAAGTCGAAATAGTTTTTCATAGAAGACGAAATTATTTTACTTAAAACCCGAAATTTTTTGACTACTCAGATTTATTCTTTGATTGAAGATACACATAACTAGGTACTTTTTTTACTTCCATATATAGAATAGATTTTGCATAAATCTCAAAAAGTCGAAATACCTCAAAAATCCAAAATCAATTTTGGGAACATGTATAGCCACAGCGCAATCAGGCGCAATGGCTAAATTTTGGCGCAAAGGCTAAATAATGGCGCAATTCTGATTGGCTGGCGCAATTATAAAATTTATTAAATAATTATTTTTAAATTTTTAAAAATAATTAATTTTAGCTTTAATTTTAAATCAATTTTATATGACTAAGAGCGATTTTCTACTATGATATTTCTATGACAGATCGAAAGATCTGGTTCTTAGCTACAAGATGATATATTTCATTTCTATAACATTAAAATTTTTTTTTTTTTTTTTTTTTGTTGGCTAACGCGATTGTACCTTTATTTAGACCTATTATGAAATTTCTGAACTACAATAGCGCTCAAAAACACAGTGAATAATGTACACAAAATAAAAGTAAAGCTAGAGCTAATTCATATAAAAAAACAATTTTATAGATCAACCCACGACCCAATCTCGCTAAGAGCCATAAAATATGACCTCAAGAGGAAACCCCACATTTGCCAATATTATTAATACGGACTATAGCCCGTGCCCCCGAGCGGTAAAAAAAGGAATTCTGAGATACTAAGCGCAAATGTCTTTTGCATCAGCTCACATCAAAAGACTGCTCCCTTATCACTCATATAAGGTATACCTCAAGGCTTTGGCGGAAATAGTTAGGTCATTAGCTCACATACCCAACCTCCTCCATCCGGAATTATATAGAGGCGTTCTAGGACGCTATATATACGAAACGTCTGGAGAACGCACTAGAACGGTGCGTTCTAGTACGCTATATATACGAAACGTTCGAAGAACGCACTAGAACGGTACGTTCTAGTACGCTATATATACGAAACGTTC
>PQFF01000447.1:24051-36758 GCA_003547095.1 Diversispora epigaea
GAGAACGCACTAGAACGGTGCGTTCTAGTACGCTATATATACGAAGCGTTCGGAGAACGCACTAGAACGGCATATTTAATACGCTATATGAACGTAGGTGGTGTTCGTAGGACGCTATAGATCGGTGTATTTTAGACGCACTAGAACGTTTATATTTAATTCCTGATGTCCCTTATCACTCATATAAGGTAGCCATGTCAAAGGTTCCCGAGGACTTTGCACGCCCAAAGGAACCAGAACCCCAATAAAAACCCTGCACTGGCCCCTCAACAACTTATCTTCTAACCGTCCTACATCCCCTAAAATTTAAAAACAACAAACATACAACCCATCAAACAACAACTAACCATCCGACACATTTCCCAACTGACCACCTGACGAATTCAAACAACCGACCTTCTAACCTGTCCCAACCCCTTTTAAAATTACACCCCCATCACAACAAACCTAAACATCACATCACCCATCATTACCGCCGATCATCCCCTAAGTATCACCATACCCCCAAGTCACCTGCCGTTCATCACCTTTGTACCCCCGTACCACCAAAATTTTCATCAGTGCGTCACACCTGATCGACATGATCGACAATCAGGGTCAAACCAACATTCGACATTTCCCCCAAAAAGTTATTGACATGAAAACGAGGAAAATTTGTGGCGCAGACCCAGTTTTTACTAACGAAAAAATTTTTCAGCCCAAGCGGAACCCTCTGTTTCCAGCATTCGTACTCTACAGAACTATCAACCCTTCCAAAACCTACTAAGACAGTTACCCTTTTTCAGATATTTGCCCGTTCTATTTCATTCCTCCGTATGCTCCTACACATGCCGAAGTATCTCCAGGAAGAAAGTAAAGTTCGTCGTCTACGCTTTTCACCAGAGGAGCAAGAACCAAACCCGTAGGCAAGACTTCACGTATTTTAGTTTCCATTCACCCTCCAAAAAATAGCTTATCCGGTCAGGGCATGTAACCTCCGCTACTTCTACTAGGAAAAAAAATACATTAATTTTGTTACTGTGGATTTTAAAAAATTGACGAAAGGAGAGAGAGTTTTTTTTTTTTTATAACATTAAAATTTTATTTTTTTTTATTTTTAAAGACTAGCTGGGTTAATACCTTTATTAAAACGTTTTTTACATACAAGTATATAAATTACATTTCTAAATAAAAGCTTGACTAAAAACATTAATAATAATATTTTACCGCCTAACCCAAGCTACAAAATAGTAAACTATTCCGAAGAGGCTAACACCCCACATACGTCAATCAAAAAATACAGTCACTGATCGTGACTAAAAAACAACTTACGCCCCTATACCCTCCTTTACGAACAACATCGTACCCACCAAATATACTACTACTCTCCTACAACACCTTAGAGAACAACTTCTCACCCTTTATACTTTAAACGTTACTCTCTCCCAGTGTTAACATGGTACTCCAGCGGACCTCAGGCTATGGCTAGTAGTGGATCAGTCCAAGACGAGTCATCATTGGTATATTACTTTGCGAACCTAAGTTCTCCCACGTGATGTCTTGTCCCCGAAAGCTACGTTTCCTCGATGTACCCCGAAAGATTGTACGTTCAAGTATCCAATAATGTGTCACTTAGGCCCCAGAAGAGAAATGTGTTCCGTATTGCCGAAGTCGAACGTTCTGATATTTGCTGTTTAACTTCTCACGTATAGTCCACCCGCCTTTGTTGACGCTATAGATCAAAGTCAGTGACCAAGCATATCTAAGTAGTTTCATTGGCGCAAAAAGCATTCGAGTGTCACGTGTTGACTATTTCTCCCCTGGCCAAAATTGTTATTATGTAGATCTTATCATGTGACCATTAACCCTTGTTGTTGCCTTTTTAGTTTGTTTACGTCTGCCATGTAATGTTCCCGCATGTGACCAATTTTCCCCTTATTGTCGCATCTATTTTAGTTTGTTTATATCTCAAGTGTAACGAATTCCCTCACGTGACCAAAAATGGGGGCAAACCAACATTTGAAATTTCCCCACGAAAGTTCCAACGAGAAAGACCGAAAAAAAACCAAAATAAAGTGAAAATTGTAAACCCATAAAAGTCAAAGGAAATATTTTTTAAGTGTTTTTGTGTTATTTTAAGGAATGTAAACCATGTTGCTAGTTTCCCAAGATTAAAGACAGAAAGAAAATCCAAAATAAAATGAAAAGTAAAGCCCCAAGTAAAAGACAGAAG
The DNA here is from genome assembly GCA_003547095.1 of Diversispora epigaea. Classification (NCBI taxonomy): domain Eukaryota; kingdom Fungi; phylum Glomeromycota; class Glomeromycetes; order Diversisporales; family Diversisporaceae; genus Diversispora; species Diversispora epigaea. The sequence continues at coordinate 26,264 of PQFF01000447.1, forward strand.
AAAATATTTTTTTTATGAATTTTTTGTGCCATGTCGTTTGAGTGAAAAGTGTCCCAAGTTTCCGCCACTCGCAAAGTCGCACTTCCTCACTACGCTCCAGAGTGTTGTGGTAGTTACCCGAAGTCTTCTTTGTTAGTGTTTCTTCCCAGGACGAAAGAACTTCTTTTTAGAGGAAGACCGCCGCAAAAGTATTTAATAGTAGATATTAGGCCCCCAACTCAGTCTCGTCCGGCAGAGCCCCTTGCCTCAGAAAGAGTGGTATTATATACTTAAGCCTTGGCCTTCCTTATACGACGTTGTTAACGCTTTTATGACACCGAACCGTTTTTAAATTTTTTTGTATGTTTTTCAATTTTTTGTAAGCGGAGCAGAAAGAGTTGTTGTTGTTTATAACATTAAAATTGACCAAATTATAGCCATTTTAAAACAATATATTAAAATATTTTTTTTTTTCAACGATTAGTGAGGTCTTGCCTTTATTCATTTTCAATACTTAAAGTAAAAAAATTACATATATTGAAGAATAAAAACGAACTAGACTGAAGTTACCGTTTGACCAACCACTACCACGAAACTTTCTGATTTCCCTCCATTTTGAATTTCTTCAAAACTTTCCGTATTTACCCCNAAAATTGTAAACCCATAAAAGTCAAAGGAAATATTTTTTAAGTGTTTTTGTGTTATTTTAAGGAATGTAAACCATGTTGCTAGTTTCCCAAGATTAAAGACAGAAAGAAAATCCAAAATAAAATGAAAAGTAAAGCCCCAAGTAAAAGACAGAAGAAAATATTTTTTTTATGAATTTTTTGTGCCATGTCGTTTGAGTGAAAAGTGTCCCAAGTTTCCGCCACTCGCAAAGTCGCACTTCCTCACTACGCTCCAGAGTGTTGTGGTAGTTACCCGAAGTCTTCTTTGTTAGTGTTTCTTCCCAGGACGAAAGAACTTCTTTTTAGAGGAAGACCGCCGCAAAAGTATTTAATAGTAGATATTAGGCCCCCAACTCAGTCTCGTCCGGCAGAGCCCCTTGCCTCAGAAAGAGTGGTATTATATACTTAAGCCTTGGCCTTCCTTATACGACGTTGTTAACGCTTTTATGACACCGAACCGTTTTTAAATTTTTTTGTATGTTTTTCAATTTTTTGTAAGCGGAGCAGAAAGAGTTGTTGTTGTTTATAACATTAAAATTGACCAAATTATAGCCATTTTAAAACAATATATTAAAATATTTTTTTTTTTCAACGATTAGTGAGGTCTTGCCTTTATTCATTTTCAATACTTAAAGTAAAAAAATTACATATATTGAAGAATAAAAACGAACTAGACTGAAGTTACCGTTTGACCAACCACTACCACGAAACTTTCTGATTTCCCTCCATTTTGAATTTCTTCAAAACTTTCCGTATTTACCCCTTGCAGAATAAAAACTAAGTCCTCATCAGTTTCATGAAACTTACCGATACCAACCCGGCCAAGCTATCTAAAAAAAAAGCGAAAAAAAAGAAAATTTTTCCCTTTGGTATGGTGTTGATACCACCCAAAAGTCCCCTCCTACAAACTTTCCTAAGAGAACAACATCCCTCCTCACATCGTCACAATCTAACAAACCAAAAACTCACACTCTTCAATTTATTATTACAAACTACCACCCCCGTCCATCGAACCCGACATCACATCACACATTCTTTCCACCTGATCACACCTTATGTACCACCGTACCACCACATAGGGCTTAGAACCGGGTTTATATAATCCGGTTTCACCCGGATACCGCGGGTGACCCAGTTGAAACTTTTGAAACCAGATCATCCGCGTGATATTTTATATTTATTATAATTTGATCCGGTTTATCAATCCAGTTTGTAAATCCGGATCAAATTAGACACGTGCAACGCTCTGATTAGTTGATTTATTTCATCAAAGCTTATTTAAAAATTTTTTTTTAAAAAAATATTAATGTTAATATTTTTATAATTATTTTTTTTTGTAGCTACGGTTCATAGGAAGACTTTTATATAACTGACTAATTATGTTGTACAAATTTTCAATAGATATTGTAACTTTTTATATATGTTATGTGATATTATTGGATGACAATTACGCGTTAAAAATAAAAAATTTATTTAAAAAGTTAATAATATAATAATTTTTACATTTGTAATTTATTAGTATAATCAAAAATATTAAATTAAATAAAATAATTTTTTTAAATATTTATTGCGATTGAAACTTCTGTAATGCTTCTTCCAATGTAAACTTTACACATCTTACTGGTTCATTTTCATCATTATCATCACAAAACTTGTAAACGTTCTAATAAAGATTGGACTTGTTCATCAATACCATTTTGTAGAAATGAAAGGCAATNCACACATTCTTTCCACCTGATCACACCTTATGTACCACCGTACCACCACATAGGGCTTAGAACCGGGTTTATATAATCCGGTTTCACCCGGATACCGCGGGTGACCCAGTTGAAACTTTTGAAACCAGATCATCCGCGTGATATTTTATATTTATTATAATTTGATCCGGTTTATCAATCCAGTTTGTAAATCCGGATCAAATTAGACACGTGCAACGCTCTGATTAGTTGATTTATTTCATCAAAGCTTATTTAAAAATTTTTTTTTAAAAAAATATTAATGTTAATATTTTTATAATTATTTTTTTTTGTAGCTACGGTTCATAGGAAGACTTTTATATAACTGACTAATTATGTTGTACAAATTTTCAATAGATATTGTAACTTTTTATATATGTTATGTGATATTATTGGATGACAATTACGCGTTAAAAATAAAAAATTTATTTAAAAAGTTAATAATATAATAATTTTTACATTTGTAATTTATTAGTATAATCAAAAATATTAAATTAAATAAAATAATTTTTTTAAATATTTATTGCGATTGAAACTTCTGTAATGCTTCTTCCAATGTAAACTTTACACATCTTACTGGTTCATTTTCATCATTATCATCACAAAACTTGTAAACGTTCTAATAAAGATTGGACTTGTTCATCAATACCATTTTGTAGAAATGAAAGGCAATATAAACATTTAAACCCGTTATTAACATAACAAAAATTATGGTATGTGTGACCACAAGCTAGAATTTTGACATCTGTATCTAAAAGAACAGAACAATTAGATGAATCACAATAACAAAGTGGATTTGGTTTATATACAGTATTAAAACCTAAAGGAAGATGACTCAATTCTGCTTTAGGCATTTTCATTGAAGCTAATGAAACAATAGTATTAATTTTACCTTTGCCTTTTTTTTTTGAAGATGAGCTTATATTCTGTAATGGAAATTCTAAGAATGCATTATCATGAAATATGCGTGAATAAATATTAGAAAAACACTGCAATAAAAAACAAGCACTTATCTTTGTTAAATTCAAAATATCTCGTGCAGAATATTCATATGTTGCCCATGTCGATGTATTTGCAAAATTTTCCTTAAACCCATTATCATCTAACCGTAATTGATTAATATAGCGACCACATTTAATAATTTGTTGAGCTTCTGTATGTTTTTGTGTACTTCTTCGTAGAAAACTATGAAATATTTCTACAGTTGAATCTGAAAACTTTGGAAGTTCAGCTTTAATAATCTCCAAAATTGAATGATTGTTTAATTCCCAATAAAAAATATTAGAGAGAAACGTTAATGGTGCCTTGGTGTAATTTCTTCGACGGAATTTAAGGAATATTGTCCAAACCCGAAAACAAGATTCCAAATATGCATTAAAATCTCCAGATCGAAAAAACACAGCATAAATATTCAAAACAAGAGGAATTGTATTGTTAAGAAGATCTTTAAGTGCAAGGTATTCAGCATCTTTACAAAATCCAAATTTTTTCTCAACAGTTGTAGAAATTTCTTGCCAAACACTACGAGCAATTTCTAAAAGTAATTTAATTTGCCATGGCTTAGGTTTTTGTGCAAGAGGCTTTCGATCTCCAAATATATATTTATACATCTCTAAAAAAATGGTCGATATTGAAGAAATATCAGTTCTTGACTATTTAATGAAATATGTAAAGGACCTATAATTGAAAGAAAAGATAAAATATTATCAGTAATATTGGATAAATTATGATAACATAAATAACGAGATATTGCTATTCTAAGTTAAATTTGACCCGGCCAATCAGCAACAATTGGAATAATATATCCGTTCTGAATATATTGTTGCATTGCTGGAACACTTGTAACAACATTAATAGCTTTAATATATGCATCTAAAGAATGAAGATTATTTTCCTGTAAATCAATAAGAATAGTATCTTTCATAGAACGGATATTACGTTTTTCTTTTAATCTAACATCATAATTATGTACAGTTAACTCCTCTATTTTTGTATTATCATTAACTATTCGAAAATTCCAACGTTGATTATGTGAAATACTATAAAATGCCATAAATTTATTTTCTATATTTATTTTAATTAATTCAGCATCAACTAATTTAGGATTATGTATATTTAACTTCGGAATTGCATTTTGTGTAGTAATCAGATTTATTAAAATCGTTGCTAAATGTGCAGCAGTAGTGGTATTTGGCATCTGTTTTGCACCAATATTCAATATTAATGCTTCATTTGCATGTTTGGTAAGTTCAAAATCAATAATTTTTGTGTGCTCTTCTGATGCAGAAGTTTTATGTCGTGTAATTGTGCGAGATGTTGTAGCTACTCCTAAATTTGCAAGTATATCTATCGAAGTATTGGATGCACCGGTTGAATCTAAATACATTGTTAAATCCCTCTTAGCACTATTAACAAATTTGTTTCGAATTCCACAGAGAAAGTAACATATAAATAATAGCTGTTTTTTTGCACACTCCTGTGAATCCTTATTCTTTGATGATGCATTAGATGAAAAGTATAACTCATCAAAAAAAAAAACTCTAATCTTACATTCTCTTCTTCCATAACCATTCTAAATAAATCAAATGAATATATTGTTGATTTGTTTTCTTTATTTTCACGAGTATATAAAATATTTGTTATTACTTCTACTGCTTTGGAAAAAGATAAATAATTAGTATTCTCCATTTCATTTGTCATATTAACTTCGGGTTGCCTAACATTAGCTTGTGTATGACGTTGAAATTCAATTGAACTTCTTGTCACAATTCCATTATAACAGTTTAAACATATTGTATCACCTAAATGGACATGTTCTGGTAAAGTACAGTTAGCTTGTCCTTTGGAAATAACAAACTCGGTTACCTTTTTCCAATTAGTTGACTGTCTTTGACATATAGTAATTACACATGGACCAGTAATATTAGTAATTTGTGACATTTTTTTGTTCTATGAAAAGTTCTCTGGGTTTAAGATTCTTTTTAGATTCTTTTGTCTAGTAAGTTTTAACAGTATTTCGAAACTAAAAAATGATTTTTAGATATATGTATTATGTAGATTATTAAGATCAGAAAATATACTTTAAACAATATAAATTCGATTGACCAATCACGTGAAAGTCCCCCTATGAAGTTACGGTTTTTAAATTTTTTAAAATATTTATTTTTTATTTTTTAATAAAAAATAATAAAAAATATTTATTTTTTATTTTTTAATACAGCTACGACTTCTTGAAATCGCAGCGGATGGGTAAAGGTAAGTTCGATTTTTATTCTTTTATAAATAAATAAATATTTACTTTCTCTTTTTTAGGTTCGTGGTGGACATGTATAAAGATCTTAGAATCAAGTTCGTGGGGTTCGTGGGGTTCATGGGGTTTATAGTTATTCGGAATCGTGACGGCTGCGCGAAGGTACGTTTTATTTTTTATTTTTTTTTTATTTTTTATTTTTATAAATAAATACTTACCTTCTATTCTTTATAGTATACTTACCTTCTCTTCTCTCCTCTCCTAGGCTCGCAACGGATGTACAAGAGGTTTTAATAATAATAATACTTACCTTCTCTCAAAATCGGGCTTGTAGATTCGTGGGTTCGTGAGGGTTCTATTAGACGATTTATAAGGTAGGTTCTTTTTGTTTTTTATTTTTTTATAGTATACTTACCTTCTCTTCTCTCTTCTTCTCTCTTCTTCTCTCCTCTTCTCTCCTAGGTTCGCGACAGACGTACGATAGGTTTTAATAATAATAATACTTACCTTCTCCCCTTGGAATCGGGCTTGTAGGTTTGTGGGTTCGTGGTGGTTCTATTAGATGATTTATAAGGTAAGTTCTTTTTATTTTTTATTTTTTTATAGTATACTTACCTTCTCTTCTCCCCTCTTCTCTTCTAGGTTCGCGACGGACGTACGAGAGGTTTTAATAATAATAATACTTAATTCTTTAATAATAATAATACTTACTTTCTTTCCTTAGAATCGGGTTTATAGGTTGTGGATTTGTGGGGTTCTGACAGACGATTTATAAAGTAAATTCACTTTTTTATTTTTATTTTTAATAGTATAATATTTACCTTCTCTCTTTAGAATAAAATATGTTTTTTATTTATATTATTTTATACTTTATCCATTAATTCGTATAATTTTGTACTTCCTATTAATTTGTACTTCCACCTATTAATTCATAGATGTTAATTGATAATCAATCTTTTTTTTTTAATTATTTCTTCTAAAATGAGTGATATTGGTGAAGTAGAGGTAATAATTAGTGACCATGAATATAATCACTTTGAATCTGATATTGTCAATGATGATATTGGTCCTTCACCAATGTCTATTAGTAGAGAAAATTTCAACTTATCTATAAATACTACAAATAATAATAGCACAAATAATAATAGTACAAATACAAATAATAATAAAAATAATAAAAGAAAATCAAGACGATCTTATGCAAAAAACAGTTGGGTATGGTGTCATTTCAAAACTTCAGAAGATGGTATGTTTAATATATGTAATGTTACTATAGAAAAGACAACTGATAATAATATAATTTGTGGAAGTCGCTTTGTAAATGATGGTTCAACAGGCAATATGGGAAATCATCTTCGTTGTAAACATGATTTATCAGAAGAAAAAAGACAAAAGGTAATGTAAAAATATTATATTATTTTTATTATTATTAAATTAAATAGTAAATTAATTTATATATTATAATTTAGGTTCAAGATAAGTTTATTCAACAAACTTTACATCAAGCAATAAAAGTAAATATTAAACCTCATAAAGAATCAAAAAACAATGAAATTCGACAAGCTATTGCTGAATGGATAGTTGTAGATAATTTACCACTTAATATTCTTCAAGGGCAGGGATATAAAAAAATGATGTCAATTGTAGATCCAGCTTTTCAAATTCCATCAAACAAAAGAATGAAAAAAATAATTATTGAAGGATACCAGAATGCAGTACATGAATTAAAAAAATTAATTATCAATACTTGTGAGACAGCNAATAGAAAAGACAACTGATAATAATATAATTTGTGGAAGTCGCTTTGTAAATGATGGTTCAACAGGCAATATGGGAAATCATCTTCGTTGTAAACATGATTTATCAGAAGAAAAAAGACAAAAGGTAATGTAAAAATATTATATTATTTTTATTATTATTAAATTAAATAGTAAATTAATTTATATATTATAATTTAGGTTCAAGATAAGTTTATTCAACAAACTTTACATCAAGCAATAAAAGTAAATATTAAACCTCATAAAGAATCAAAAAACAATGAAATTCGACAAGCTATTGCTGAATGGATAGTTGTAGATAATTTACCACTTAATATTCTTCAAGGGCAAGGATATAAAAAAATAATGTCAATTGTGGATCCAGCTTTTCAAATTCCATCAAACAAAAGAATGAAAAAAATAATTATTGAAGGATACCAGAATGCAGTACATGAATTAAAAAAATTAATTATCAATACTTGTGAGACAGCTTCTTTAACAACTGATCTTTGGACAGCAAGAAGTAAACATGGATATATTGGTGTTACTCTTCATTGGTTATCAAGTGATTTTAAAGTATATGATTGTCTTTTATGTATGGAACGAATGCCATACCCTCATTCTGGAGAAAACATTTCAACATTTTTACAAGAAAAAGTAAAAGAATTCAATTTGGAAGGTAAAATTACATGTGTTGTAACTGATAATGGTTCCAATATGGTTAAAGCAATTAAATTATGGAATGAAGTTGAACGTTTACCATGTGCTGCTCACACATTGCAACTTTCTATTAATCATGCTTTTAAAAAATCAAATACTTATATTAAGCGTATTAAACAATTAGTTAAATTTTTTACTAAATCACCAAAACAAAGTGAACATCTTGATAGGGCTCAAAAGGAGTGTAGATATCAAAACAATAATAATAATTTTGATGATAGTAGTGATGATAATAGTGATATTGAAGATAATAATGAAAATGAAGATGAAAACAATAACAATAATAATAATGATGAACCTATTTTACGAAATATAGTAGATGTTAAAACTCGATGGAACTCAAAATATTATTCATGGCAACGACTTTTTAAATTACGTAAAGTTATTGAGTGGTTAGGTGCAACTTTACTATTATCTAATAATTCAAATGATCGTGCAGATGGTCACAAACTTAAAAATTTATTATTAAAACCTTATGAATGGAATTTGTTAAAACAAATTATAGATTTATTGGAACCTTTTAATGATGCTACTACATATTTCAGTGGAACATCATATGCAACATTATCAATAATATTTCCTGTAATACAAGCACTTAAATATAATTATATTTATATATTACCAAATGAAAATAATAATAATGGTAATAATGATAATGAAAATAATAACAATGAAGATGAAAATGATAATGAACAATGTAATTATATTTTTATATTATTTTATTTTATTTTATTTATTATTTTAATTAACTTTAATATTATTTTATAGATATATCAAATTTTATACATGAAGAATCATCAGATGATGATAGTGATAGTGATGAAAATGATAATTCAGATAGTGATCTTGATACTCCTGAAAATTTGCTTCAATTAAAAAAAACTACTTCAGAAAGAAATAATCAGCAAACAATAGAATTAATGAAAAAAACTATATATGATTCACTTTTTTATTATTGGGATCAACCATCAATAATTAGTCTTCTTGCTACAATTTTAGATCCACGACTAAAATCTCTTTCTAATTTTGATGATGATATTCAAAAAAAAGTGAAAGAAGAATTAAAATCTCAATTATTAAATTTAATTAATATACAAGGAACAACTTTAATTTCAAATTCTAATACAACAACATCTGATTTTCAACATGGCCGCTTACATATTTCAATATTTGGAACAAATACTTCTAATATAGTTAATCCAACAAGTGAATTAGAATTTTATTTAGATCCTATACATACACCTATTGCAAATTATAATATAGATCCATTTAAATGGTGGGTTGAACGAAAAATACAATTTCCAAACTTAATTATATTAGCCAGGAAATATTTATCAATTCCTGCATCATTTGTACCTAGTGAACGTTTATTTTCTGATGCAGGAAATCAAATTACTGCCAAAAGAACAAGTCTTGATTCAAAATTAGCCAGTAAAATGATGTTTATGAAAAGAAATTCCAAATTTATTCAACTTTATTAATAATATTTTAATAATTTTTAATGTTTAATATAATATTTTTTTAATAAATATAATAAATATATATAATAAATAAAGGAAAATATTAAAAAAAATAAATGTCATAATGTAATTATAAAATCAGAAATAATTGTCGATCGTTGTTACATATAAAACTTTTTAATCTATAAGTAAATATTAAAAACTGTAATAAGCAGACTTAAAGATGAGAATGATGTGCATGTTCAGTAGAAAGGACAAACTTATATCATTAAAATTAAGAGAATAATTAGCAATTAAAGTTTGAACAGATTTTTTTATTCGTTTGAACTTTAACTACTAATTATTCTCTTAATTTTAATGATATAAGTTTGTCCTTTCTAAACATGCACATTATTCTCATCTTTAAGTTTGCTTATTATAGTTTTTAATATTTACTTATAGATTAAAAAGTTTTATATGTAGCAACGATCGATAATTATTTTCGATCGTAAATTTTGACGATCAAACCTATTTCACCCGGTTTATACCCCAAACCGGATGAAACCGGGTGAAATCGGGTGAAAAAAAATTTTTAGGAAATCATCTGGGTTCATCCGGATATCCGATTTTAAGGTCATTCAGATATCCGGATGACTTATTGGGACACGGTTCCAAGCCCTACCACCACAAAATTTATTCATCACCACCGATCTCTCCTTAAATACCAACGTGTCACACTTTTTATCAATGCGTCACCCCCGATCGACAAGATTGACAAATTAGGATCAAACCGAAATTTGAAAATTCCCCAAAACTAGTGTTAGGAATCGGGTCTATATTTAGACTCGAATAATCGTCACGAATAATCGACGAATAATCGCGAATAATCGTCAATTATTCGCGATTATTCGGCGATTATTCGACGATTATTCGGCGATTATTCGGC
>PQFF01000447.1:53419-71763 GCA_003547095.1 Diversispora epigaea
ATAATAATAATAATAATAATAATAAAACCGTGGGAGCAAGAATAGCGAGGGTTATAATAATAATACAGTCAGGGATATTTCCAAAATGGGAATAAATAAATATGGAATGATCAATATTTGTACAATGATTCTAGAACAATATGGAACGATCAACCTTTGTAATACATAAAAATTTATTATAAAAAATAAAATCTATAAAATCGCGCGAAACGTGAAAAATATATATTTTTTCTATAATATTATATTTTGTAAGCTTCGTATTTCTTGTAATATTTGTAATAAGATTATTTTAGGCTTATTATTTAAATTATGATACTTTAATTTTTGTGATTCAGGAAGTGAAACTAAAAGTGAATTAATTATAGCAACAAGTTGTTCTTTTGTCATATTATTTTCATTTTTTTGAGATACTGCTTCTTCTGCTGAAATAGGTATTACTTTCCAGGTTTCATTTGTAGTAAGTTGCAATAATTTCTGTTTTATATATATTTTTCTTTTTTCTTGAGCTATAGATGTAAAATTCTTTAACTCTTCACTTAAAATAATATTTCCTAAACTTTTAAATGTATTTTCTTTTTGTATAGGATTTAAAAAATCAGATTTTCTAAGTTGTATACGAAATCTTTGAGATTCTATAACAAAATTAGGTTTTGTTCGTGGTCCACTACTTTCATTATCTGTATAACCAATATTTTTAAATAAAATTTCACGTAACTAAAAATAAAAATAAAAATAAGTTTTTTTTTAAAAAAAATATTTTAATACAATAATAAATTTATTAATTACCTTCATAAAATTCATACAGTTTCTTGCTGCAATTTCCCAATGATGTTGAGAAGGTACAGGAGGTACAAGTGATTTTAAAGTTTTATTTATTTCTTCTAAAATGGTATCAAGACCTTGATGTTGATTTTTATATTCTGAACGAGAAATAACACAATATTTTTCAATCATATCATGAATAGGAGGTTTTAATTTTTGCATTTGTTCTTCGTAAGTAATTTCAATTAATCTATATATTGGATGACGTCGAGCAGACCATATTAGACTAAATTGACGTCGTGTAGCATTTTGTAATAAAGAATTATTGGTTCGAACTCCATTACGAAAATTAATAATAACTTGTAAATATATAAAAATCTATTTTATAAATTATTAATTAAGATTATTAGTTTATAATTATTAAATAAAATAATAATTCAATTAATATTACCTGTTCAAATTTTAATTTATAAATATTGCTAGTTTGTTTTTGACTCCATTCTAAATATTCATGTACAGTTGGATTTTCATAATTTAAAACAAATGGCCAAATTAATTCCATAACCATTGCATGACGATAGATATTACATATAGAATCCCAAGATTTATGGTGGTCTGCACATTTTTTAAAAAATGCAAGTTGGTTATCTGTACGATAACCTTGTGTTTGTGCAAATTCTTTTATATCAATTAACCTACAATTTAAATATTAAAAATTAAAAATAAAATTTAAATTTTAATTGTTTTATTTTAATAAATTTTTTAATAAAAAAATTAAAAAAAATTAAAAATTCTTTTACCAATTTAATTCAACAAATGCCTTTAACATATTCATTTCTTCATGTAATGCACCAGGAATTAAAATTAACCATGGAAATTCTTTTTTTATTTTTTGAATAAGATTATAAGGAACACCATCACATACTACAACCACCCATTTACGTTGACCTGATTTAATACCTGTAATTTCATAAATATGTTCTAATACTTTTTTGATATTTGATATAGAATTTGGATTGATTGGAATATGATCAGGAATATAAAGGGTAGAGATTTTTACATCTTTATCTGTAAGAGATTTTTGTATAATACTAACTCGTATTTCGGGTTGATAATTAGTTTTTTGAAAAATGTGAGATTTAATTTTTAATTTTTTTTCTTTTGTTTCATTTGATTTTGAAGAAATAAATAAAATTTGATTAATTGAATTAAGAGTAGAAAAAATTTGATTAATTGTATTTAAAGTAGGTAATTTCATATTACATTTAGGACAGTTTTTTCTTTTGTTTTCGATTTCTGTTTTTCCACAATTAATACATTTTTTCATTTTTCCCATAGAACTATTTTGAGATAATATTAATTTATTAATTTCATTTTCATTTTTTTTTTTTTCTATAATTAATTCATCTATAATTTCATTTATATAATTAATTAATTCTTTCTCAAGAATATTTTTCATATCAGGAGTTAAATTAAATAATTGTTGAATATTGATTTCCGTAAGTGAATTAGAAATCCATGGATCCGTAATATATTGATTTTTATCAGAAAAATCAAAATTACAAGCAATAAAACTTGTAACAGTATGAAAAACTACTGTATTAAACCCACGATCTAAATAATTTTTTTGTCCTTTTTGTTCATTATCAAATGCTAAAACTAAAAATCCTTCTGGTATTGGTGAAGATTCTTTAAATAAACTTTCTAACCAATTAATAAATTTTGTATAACTACCACCACTAGTAATATGACTATCTATATCAATTATTGTTTTAGAACGACCCAAAGTATATTTAATTGCTGATGCAGCTAAATTAATTGCTGAAATATAATTGTTATGTTGTGATCCATAAATAGAATCTATTGCAACTGCACGTTTAAATATTTTAGTTTTGTTTGATTGTTGTTCTTTTTGATTGTCTTGATCATTATTTGTAAGTGTTTCAATAAATTTTACAATTACAGGATTACGATATTCAATCCACTTTAATGGATTATATTCTAATAAATTTTGTAAAGAAAATCGATTTTGGTCAGTAATTAAATGCATAATATCATTATATAAATGTTCTCGTTCCATTGAAGCAATTTTATCAATTTCTATTATTCGTTTTTTTTGATTATCATACCTCCCATCCCATTGTTCTTTTAGATACTTGTTTTCATTTTCTAATTTATTTTTTTCTAGTATTAATTTTTCAAATTAATTTAAATATAAATTTATAGATTCTAACTTACTATATAATTCATTAATTTGTGTTTTAAGATTTTTACGTTCATTTTCTAACTCAAAAATTCTATTATTACTAGTTTTAATAATTTGTGATTGTTTAGAATGACCAGATACAAGAGTATCTAATGAATTTTTTAAAGATTCTATTTCTAATAATAAAGTATTATCCATTGTTACTTGAACTCCAATATCAATTGATGTTATAGATTCTGTTTGTAAATTGTTATCTATAGAATTAGATTTATCTAAATAATTAATATTACGACTTCTTTTTCGAGGATAATATAATTGAAGAAAAAATAAGGTATGCCTGACTGCCCGGGTGCACTGATATTACTCGTCGCTGCTATACATGATGTTAATTCCTCCATTGTAAAAGGAGCTATCGTCTCTTCATACCATTGTTGATTAATATTACTCTTCGGTTTGAAGATATTATATCAAAACTTGTTTAACTCATCAATCGTTGTCTNTAATATCATTATATAAATGTTCTCGTTCCATTGAAGCAATTTTATCAATTTCTATTATTCGTTTTTTTTGATTATCATACCTCCCATCCCATTGTTCTTTTAGATACTTGTTTTCATTTTCTAATTTATTTTTTTCTAGTATTAATTTTTCAAATTAATTTAAATATAAATTTATAGATTCTAACTTACTATATAATTCATTAATTTGTGTTTTAAGATTTTTACGTTCATTTTCTAACTCAAAAATTCTATTATTACTAGTTTTAATAATTTGTGATTGTTTAGAATGACCAGATACAAGAGTATCTAATGAATTTTTTAAAGATTTTATTTCTAATAATAAAGTATTATCCATTGTTACTTGAACTCCAATATCAATTGATGTTATAGATTCTGTTTGTAAATTGTTATCTATAGAATTAGATTTATCTAAATAATTAATATTACGACTTCTTTTTCGAGGATAATATAATTGAAGAAAAAATAAGGTATGCCTGACTGCCCGGGTGCACTGATATTACTCGTCGCTGCTATACATGATGTTAATTCCTCCATTGTAAAAGGAGCTATCGTCTCTTCATACCATTGTTGATTAATATTACTCTTCGGTTTGAAGATATTATATCAAAACTTGTTTAACTCATCAATCGTTGTCTCTCGTTTGCGTGTCCATTTTTCGAAAGACGAAGCTATATGGTTTTTTACTTCTTCTGGATCTGAGACTAATGTTGAATCTCCATTCTCTTTGATTATGACACTATCAGAAACTATTATTCTTTTGTCTCGACCTAGCATATTGTTAATCATTCGTTTCTGATTATTCACGAAGTCAGAAAGACGTTTTTCTACCACTTCCTTAATTATCTGTTGTTTCTTTTTGTCTAACTCTGCCTTATAAAGTTTTTGAAAAGTACAAAATTTCCTCTTCGTGGCCATTAACCAAGGTTTCATTTCATCCAAGCTTGCATTCCAATGAATCTCCTCTGGGGTTTCTTCAGTTATTTCGCTTATTGTCTTAATGGTCTTTATAATATTACTTTTGACTTGTTCTCTATCGTCATCGAACGGCCGATAAAAATAAGTTCTCACTTGATTGAACAACCTGCAATACCCATTCATTAATCTATAAGAGACATCATTAGGAGAAATAAACTAATCTGCACCTCTTTTATTTGATACCACTCTTTTTTTTGGGATTGTCTTACTAGCGGCCTCCAGAATGACTTCTTTGATAATATTCCACTGTTTTTCAGCAGTCTGTCGGTTGGAAAAATTTGATTTACTTAATCTGACGTCAACCATTTCTCTAAATTTTACCCATGCCTTCTCTTTAACCGTTTTCACAACATAAATATTACGCCTGTCTACTTGTTTATTCAACTCAACCTTTCCATGGACAAAACTCTGTTTTAATTGTGTTACCACACATTTGTGATCGCTTCAAGCTTCCAACTCTTTATTTATAACTTTCGTATCTTCTAAAGCTTCTAACAGATTACTTGATATCCAAATCATGTCTATCCTACTTTTGATACGATTATCTTCCCTACAGAACCAAGTGAAGCCCACCTACCTGTCATTACATGCCCTGAACGAATCGACACAATTATAATTTTGCAGGTGTCGAAACATTGCCGATTCTGCTATTGAGCTTCTATATTGTGTGAGGTTGATCCTGGATCTGTCGATACTGGGGTCAACTACTGCGTTGAAATCTCCTATTATTAGCTGGAAATGATTGGAATTTAAACCATTGTGTATCCTTTCCAAAACCCATTGAGTTAAT
Organism: Diversispora epigaea; assembly: GCA_003547095.1. Lineage (NCBI taxonomy): Eukaryota > Fungi > Glomeromycota > Glomeromycetes > Diversisporales > Diversisporaceae > Diversispora > Diversispora epigaea. The sequence continues at coordinate 58,674 of PQFF01000447.1, forward strand.
TTGAGTTTAAGAGTTTTCTTCTGTTGACTAGCTGGATAGTAAATTACTAAAATTTAATACTGTTTTTAAAGGCAAAATCAACGCCCAAAGCGTATCCTTCCATTTTTTCTACTTTAAATACATGTTTCGCTAGCATCTCCTTAACCATAATCCCTACTCCAGCACCTTGTGATTGATCTGACGATGACCAAAAAGATTCGTATACCCTATTACTATTGGAGTCTATTACCTTTTTCAAATTCCTTGACACTATTTTCTCTTGTCGTGGTTATACATGTTCCCAAAATTGATTTTAGATTTTTGAGGTATTTCGACTTTTTGAGATTTATGCAGAATCTATTCTATATATGGAAGTAAAAAAAATACCCAGTTATGTATATCTTCAATCAAAGAATAAATCTGTGTGGTCAAAAAATTTTGGGTTTTAAGTAAAATAATTTTGTCTTCTATGAAAAACTATTTCGACTTTTTTCCCCGAAATTGTAATTTCGGGACCCCAAAATAATTTTGCGTACAAGTATAGTCGTGGTTTTATTTTAGTTTCTGTAAGACTGATAATGTCAAACTCTTCTTCTATACATGTTTGTACCCATTAATTTTGCTTTGCTAGGTCTAAGAACTCACAAATATTTTGTGTCGCTATTCTGAATTTGTCAACAGTATTGCTCGAAGTCTCACTATTTTCATTGTCTTCCGTCGGGCCGTACCCGCCTTTATTCGATTCTTTATATTGTCTACCTAATCTTATATATTTGACAAAAAGACCTATCCCTATAGTTTCGTTTAATTTCCTGATGTTCCCTTTAATTTTAAAATAATGAAAATAAAAATAAAAATATTTTTTGTATGTTTTATCCTTTTTAATATATATATAACCCTTAAACAACCTTGTAAAAAAACTAAAATTATATGATTTTCTTTCTACACACACTCCATACTACATTTTATTACTTATATTAACACCCTTATAAGGAGAAAATATCCTTCTGGCTTTTAAATACTGGATTTGCAATTGCTGAGATACAAAAAAATTCACTTGGCAAATATTTAAAATTATAAAATTTATGTAATAATTTGATTGTATTTGAGGTCTTTGCTCTGTCTGTAATAGGTAACACCATTACTTCTTCCGATTTCTTTGCCATCTCTGTAATAACTGTATCAACGCTTGGTAGAGCTTCTTTTCTCTCGTACTTTTCTTTAATCCAGGTTGAAGGGATCCATTTAAATTTGTAATGTACCCTTATTTTGTCAACTGTTGCCTTCAGGTCTGCTCTGTTAATTGGTAACTGAACTCCTGCTTTTCTATTAACACTGTCCATATCCTCTGGAAGCATCTCTCTGTTGTCTTCTGGAACATCTATCCATTGCTTAGATAAATCTTTTGTAACAAACGAATATAACGATCTTAAATATTCAACCAAAATTCTAATATCTTTTTTGTCGCGAATTGGCAGTTTGATATGATTTGGCATAGTCACTGCATCTACATTCGACGGGAGGTTGCTAGGTTGATAAAAGTAAGTTGCTGGCAGCCTACTGAAAATATATTCCTTTTTTAATTTTTTTTATTAAGTCACTGTATGTAAAATTGTTGATTACAGTGTATTTCCATGGTAGGTAATTTGCGCACTCTCCTCTGATTTCTTTATAATCTGCTGATAGTAGTTTTCATCCATCTGCTATTTGGATATAGCTTTGCGGTAATCAGCGGTCTACCATATAATATCTTCTTAATTCTGACTTGTATTTTCCGAGATTAGCCATTTCCTGACTATCTGTAATTGGAAATTTCCCTTTGCATGCTATTAATCTGTCAAGGTCACGTGGATTTCCAGGTAAATTTAGTTTCGAGCGATAATATGTAACTGGTACTCTGTCGAAATAGTAATATGTCTTAAGTATATCAAGAATTCTGAAAAACTCTTCTTCCTCTAGTTCATCTGTTATGGGCCAGTTGGTATTTCCTAATTTCCTTTTAACTTCTTTCTCTAGATCTGCCGGATTATACAGCAACTCTTTTTTTGTAAACTGATGACTTTTAAATGTAAATTGACAGTCTTTATGTAACTGCAAATAAGAAAAACTCTCTCTTTTAGGTCTCTCATCCGGATTCAATACAAAATACACTGAGTAAATTAGTAAGTTGGCGATTTCACGACCCTCCATTTTTTTAAAATCTAAACTATGGTAATAACACCACATAATTCGTTTCCTTAACTGTGTTTTAATATTTCTCCAATCTTCATATGTTACTATTCTATCTTCTTCTGCCAGGTTATTATCAAAATTATCTGTTTTAAATTGAGATACTTCTTTATCCAAAATTTTAAACCATTCTCTTATGTGTGCTGGCTTTTCCTCTATTCTCCGAGGACGACCACCAAAGATAGACTTATCTTTAGTTTTATTATCAAAATATTCTTTAAAACCTTCTTTCTCAAAGGGTCATATTTCTTTCATATTTTTTGTCAAAAATACTGCTAAACTTTTAGCATCATAGTGATTTTTAAGATATTTGTCATAGTTTTCCCATGTCAGCTTATCTATATTATATCTAGAATTTTCTATACTATTCCCTTGTATTCCTGCCCCTGTCGTATTACTTGATGTGTCTATTGTGGTTGTGTTACCAAATCTCCTATCTCTTCTCAAAGGGATACTGTTCACTGTAGTATCGTAATTTTTTGAATAGTTTGTTTTAACCTTTTTTGGAGGATCTTGTGTATCCTCTTCTCGTCAATCATTTTTAGGGTCTAACTGAGTTTCCACTATTTCCCCAAAATTTTGAGAATTTATTACCTCCAAATTAGCCGATGAAGGAATTTCCATTATAACGTCAGTTTCATCTATGTCTATTTCTTCCGTGTGTTGATGAAATAACTCTATATTGTCTTTACTTAATTTCAAATTGCTCATACTGTTGAAGGTTCCAGGTACTTCTTTTTTCATTCCTCGTATATTACAAGACTTTGCCCTCGCCCAAATCTGCGGTTTTTTATTTATTTGCTGACTTTGATTTATTTCAATTATAAATGTTTCTTCCAGATGTTGAGTCGCCGCCTGAACAGCTTCTACATCTTTAAAGATTATTGAAGAAGCAATATATTTTGAAGGATAGTTTCGCAAGTTCAAAAGACGTGTCAGCTTCTTGAAAATTTCTAGTTTTAATACCCTATTGGTTTCTATATTCTTTAGATATGCTAGTACTAACACCTCTTTTGTTGTTCCCATATCGTCTGCTGGGATAAAACCCAGCAAAGTGTATATATCGCTTTCATTCATAGTAATAAAATTTAAGACTTTGAGTTTTTTATTCTTAAAAATTTTTTGGTTTAAATGATCAGCGGAAAGAGTTTTGTAAAAAATATAATACTAAATAAAATATAAAAAATGTTAAAATATTAAATAAAATAAAATTAAAAATATTCATATTTTAAAAATTTCAGTTTATTATGCAAGACTATTATTTCGTGACCGAAAGTTTTGTCCTGTAAATATAACTTCATCTTCATATTCCTCTTCTCTTTCCTCTCTTTTCTTTTCTTCTTATTTTTCTTCTTACTTTTTTTCCTCCTCCTCCTCCTTCTCTTCCTTATTATCTAACCCAATAATTTGACCTTCTTCTAGTTTTTTTTATAAAAAAAATAAATTTTTTAATATTTAATATAATATCAAATTTTTTTTTTATATTTCTTACTTACTTTCTTAACTTTCATGATTTTGCGTATCTCTTCGTCATTGATTTTGATTGATTCAGTTTTCAGATTCAACATATATTGGTATACCGCTAGGGATGTTATCGGTCCGACTCGGTTCGGTTCAGTTCAAAAACCATCGGTTGGACACTTGAGTCGGACCGAACCGCGGTTTTCAACTTCAGTTCAACTATCGGTTTAGACCTTGGTTCAACCGTCAGTTCCACTATGGTTTAAACCTTGGTTCAACCATCAGTTCTACTATCAGTTTAAACCTTGGTTCAACCGTCAGTTCCACTATCGGTTCTGCTATCGGTTCCATTATTGGNTCATATTCCTCTTCTCTTTCCTCTCTTTTCTTTTCTTCTTATTTTTCTTCTTACTTTTTTTCCTCCTCCTCCTCCTTCTCTTCCTTATTATCTAACCCAATAATTTGACCTTCTTCTAGTTTTTTTTATAAAAAAAATAAATTTTTTAATATTTAATATAATATCAAATTTTTTTTTTATATTTCTTACTTACTTTCTTAACTTTCATGATTTTGCGTATCTCTTCGTCATTGATTTTGATTGATTCAGTTTTCAGATTCAACATATATTGGTATACCGCTAGGGATGTTATCGGTCCGACTCGGTTCGGTTCAGTTCAAAAACCATCGGTTGGACACTTGAGTCGGACCGAACCGCGGTTTTCAACTTCAGTTCAACTATCGGTTTAGACCTTGGTTCAACCGTCAGTTCCACTATGGTTTAAACCTTGGTTCAACCATCAGTTCTACTATCAGTTTAAACCTTGGTTCAACCGTCAGTTCCACTATCGGTTCTGCTATCGGTTCCATTATTGGTTCAACCACCAGTTCAACCGTTAGTTTAACCATCAGTTCAACTAATAGTTCATTATTATTAATTGATATAATTATTTCATAATGTAGGGATCGGAAATAATTATCGATGGTCATTACATATAAAACTTTTTATTTTATAAGTAAATCTTAAAAATAGTACTAAGTAACCTCAAAGCTAAGAATATAGCGCGTCTTGTGTCAAAATTTCAGACTTATTATATTAAAATTAAGAGAATAATGCGCGTTTAAAGTTCGAACGAATAAAAAAACTTAAAACGGTTATTATTCGCTTAATTTTAATGAAATAGTTCTGAGATTTTTACAGACAATGCAATTCATTTTTGTCTTTGAGATTACTTAGTACCATTTTTAACATTTACTTATAAAATAAAAAGTTTTATATGTCAAAACGATCGCCGATTTTATATATGATTTATTATAAAAATTATATTTTTTTATAAAAATAATAATTATAATATAATTATATATAAAATCNAGGTAGTGTATATCTTAAATCCAAAGTCTTGCAAAATTCATCAAACCATCTACTATCTACAACAGCAAAAGGTAGTTGATATCCAATAACAAAGTTAAGAAGAGCATCATTACAATCTTTAACTCTTATAGTATCATCTTTGCCATATGGTTTTCTATTAAAATTTAATTTTGTTTGTTGTTTAATGTTAAAATTACGCTTATGTTCTTTAATTAAATGATCCTTAAGTGGTCTGGTTAATGTTTTTGGCCCATATTCTTTTTTACACAAATTACAAACTATTGCTATAAGATTTCCCTCATCATTATATTTTTTATACATAAATTCCCAGACTGGAGAAGAAGTTTTTCCTTTTTGTTGATTGTCTTTTGAAATAGTAGTTGATTCATCTGTAAAATTCTCAGTGATATCACTTGTTTCTCTTGAATTTAAGTTCTCAAGGTTATCATCAGTTGAAGGTTCAAGAGTATTAATTGTTTCTCTTGAGTCCAAATTTTCAAAATCATTATCAAGTTCCAGATCTTCAAAATCTGGCATGTATTCATTATCAGAGTTATTAAAAGACATTAATGAAATATAAAATAAGAGATAAAAAAAATAGGAATAACGAAAAAAATAGTTGTGTTACCTCTAATATAAATTTTAATCAAGATTTGAGATCATCAAAATCGCGATCTCAAAGTTAAATTTTTATTAATTTATTATAATATATATATATAATTATAAATTAAAATTAATTTATTAAATAAAAATACATATTTAATTATTTAAAAAATCAAAATCGTTGATTTTGGCAATTTATTTTTAGATTCATATAAAGTATATAAAGTAAAATTAAGATACAATGAATTCAAAAAATATAATGACATGTAGAAAGAAAAAATAAATATATGTATTGTCGCGTGCCCTTTACGACAATGTTCTGAAGGTTAAAGAATCTTTCCTAACAAAAACTATCCTACAAGTTAAGTAATATCGTGCTGCTTCGGGAGATCCTCTTGATCAATCCACAGCAAATTACTAAGTTAGGTAAGAGAGGCAAAGGTGAGTGAGTTCTTTATTGTGACGGGGTCTTTTACACGCCAAGTTAGTTTGTATTACTTGTGCAAAGCGTATATGTAAAAGGTTTAAACAGCGATAAAATATACAAAGGTTTCAATAAAATGATAACTTTATTAAATAATAATGCGGGATAATATATATGTAAAGATAATAAATAAGGATAAATAATATAAAGAATTTAAGAATATAAAATAGAATAAGAATTAAAAGAACTAAAGGAATTAAAAGACTTATAAAACTAAAGGTAAACTATAAAACTAAACTGAACTCTAACTTCAAACTTCTCTCGAACTCAATCTAAAAAGGACCTGTATTTATATCTTCTCAGACACTTCCAGCGTCACAGATAACCTTACCATTCCTTCCTTTGGATTGGTTCCTTTCCTAATAACACAATTTCCTTTATCTTTACAAGTATTTACCTGAGTATTTCCCTAGGTATCGTACCTGAGTATATACCTAGGTAAATTTCATAGTGATAATCCTTCAAATGTAGTACTTACTAATCGGTACTACAGATCTACTCTATTTATAAATTCAAAGATAATACATATAAGAATAAATATATAACTAAATAATAATAAATATCAATAAATATCAATGCATGGTGTCACAGTATATAAGCATTTCTACTGACCCAAATTATCATTTGCATAGAAATTATAATATGAAAGCAGGGTATCTTTTTATAAAAAATTTCTTCAGAAGTATTTTGCTAAAAATAATCTCACCAACCTATTTCAAACTAAGAATAACCTACAAATCCGATGTGAAAGAGTGAAGGTAAATATATTAATAAGAATAAGTAAATATTTAATAAATATAAAAAAAAAAGAAGAAAAGAACTTACAGTCTCCATTTTGAAAAAGAGAAAGAGCCCACAATCCCATTTCAAAGAAGAGAAGTTAAAAATAACCATGAACCCGATTTGAAAGAATAAAGATAAATATATTGATAAGAATAAGTGTTTAATAAAATAAAATAAAAAGAAAGAGAAAAGAAGTTTACGATTTCGTTTCAAAAGAGAAATAAATATATTAATAAGTATAAGTAAGTGTTCAATAAATAAAATAAAAAAAGAAGGAGAGAAGGAATCTATAATTTCTATTTTTTAAGGAAAGAAGAAACCCACGATCTCCATTTCGAAGGAAAAAAGTTAAAAATAACTCACGAACCGATTTGAAAGAGTATATTGATAAGAATGGTAAATATTTAATAAAAAAAGGAAAGGAGAAACCTACGATCCCCATTTCGAAGGAGAGAAGGAACCCACGAACCTATTTTGAAGGAGAGAAGCTAAGAATAATCATGAATCCGATTTGAAAGAGTGAAGGTAAGTATATTAATAAAAATAAGTATATATTTAATAAAATAGATAAAAAGAAAGAGAAAAGGAAGTCACTTACGATCTTATTTCAAAGGAGAGAAGTTAAGAATAATCACAAACCCGATTTGAAAGAGTGAAAATAAATATATTAGTAAAAATAAGTATATATTTAATAAAATAAATAAAAAGAAAGAGAAAAGGAAGTTATTTATGATTTCATTTCGAAGGAGAGAAGCTAAGAATAACTACAAACCCGATTTGAAAGAGTGAAAGTAAGTATATTAGTAAAAATAGGTATATATTTAATAAAATAAATAAAAAAAAAGGAAAAGAAACCTACTTACGATCTCATTTCAAAAAAAAGAAGTAAAGAATAACCCACAAACCCGATTTAAAAGAGTGAAAGTAAGTAAATAAGTATATATTTAATAAAACAAATAAAAAANCCGATTTGAAAGAGTGAAGGTAAGTATATTAATAAAAATAAGTATATATTTAATAAAATAGATAAAAAGAAAGAGAAAAGGAAGTCACTTACGATCTTATTTCAAAGGAGAGAAGTTAAGAATAATCACAAACCCGATTTGAAAGAGTGAAAATAAATATATTAGTAAAAATAAGTATATATTTAATAAAATAAATAAAAAAAAAGGAAAAGAAACCTACTTACGATCTCATTTCAAAAAAAAGAAGTAAAGAATAACCCACAAACCCGATTTAAAAGAGTGAAAGTAAGTAAATAAGTATATATTTAATAAAACAAATAAAAAAAGGAAAAGGAACCCACGATTTCATTTTGAAGAGAGACGCTACGAATAACTCACGAATCCGATTTAAAAAAGTAAAAATAAAAGTAAATATATTGTAAAAAAAAATTAAAATTAAAAAAAAAAATAAAATAAATATTACCTTTTATATAGACTTGCCGTGACCCACGAACCCGATTCGAAATAAGTTTTATTAAAATATAATTATATAATTATAATAATTATAATAATTATAAATAAAAGAAAAAAACTTTTTTTTTTTTAAATATAAAAAAATTTGTGAAACCAGGAAATTATAAAAGGTTCGATCATATAAAATAAATGGTTGAACTGATGGTTCAACCGTATAAAATAAACGGTTGAACTATCGGTTCGACCATATAAAATAACGGTTGAACCGTAGTAAATGAACCGCGGTTGCAACGGTTTTAAATATTGAAACCGAACCGGATCGGTTCGGTCGACCAACTGGGGTAGAACCGGTTCATGTATAACCGTTAACATCCCTAGTCGAAATGGGCTTCGTGGGGTCGAAATCAGCTTCACGGACGTGCGGCTAAAAGGTAAGTTATTATTATTTTTATTATTATTTATTTTTTTTAAAAAAATAAAAAAAAACTTATACTTACCTTGCCTTTCTTCTTCTCAGTTCGTAGAGGTCAAAATGGGCTTTGTGATGGTTGAAATGAGCTTCACGGACGCACAACTAAAAGGTGAGTTATTTTTTTTTATTATTTTTTAATATTTTTTTTAAAAAAAATAAAATAAAAAACTTATACTTATTTTTCCCCCTTTTTTAATATCTTCTTCTTCTCTCCTTTCCCTAGTTCGTGGAGGCGAAATGGGGTTGAAATGAGCTTCGCGAATGTACGGCTAAAAGGTGAGTTATTTTTTTTATTTTTTTTATTTTTTTAAAAAAAAAATAAAATAAAAAACATATACTTATCTTTTTCCTTTCTTAATATCTTTCTTCTTCTCTCCTTTCCCTAGTTCGTGGAGTTGAAATGGGCTTCACGGTAGTCGAAATGGGCTTCGCGAACGTACGACTAAAAGGTGAGTTATTTTTTATTATTATTATTTTTTATTTTTTTTAAAAAAAAAATAAAAGAAAAAACATATACTTATTTTTCCCCTTTCTTAATATCTTTCTTTTTCTCTCCTTTTCCTAGTTCGTGAGGTCGAAATGGACTTTGCGGACGTACGACTAAAAGGTAAGTTATTTTTATTATTATTATTTTTTTTTAAAAAAAATAAAAAAAACTTATACTTACCTTTCTTCCTTCCTTAATATCTTTCTTCTTCTTATTTTTTGCATATTATCAAAAAATGAAAATCTCAGGCTAATAGGTTTAAGTCAGGCCTTGTAAAGTCGGGCTGGGCTTGGTCTATACATCAGGAAATTTTAATAAGCTAAAATTTGCGCAAATTTTTACTTCGTAAATTTTCGCAAATTTCCAACACCTTCGGAAATTTCCGCAAAAAATTTTCGCAATATTTCGTAATATTTCGCAATATTTCGCAATATTTTCGCAATATTTTGCAAAAATTTCACAAGATTTTGCAAGGTTTCACAAGATTTTCACAATATTTTGTAAAAATTTTCGCAAAATTTCGCAAAATTTTATAATATTTTCACAATATTTCACACAAAATTTTGAAACTTTTTATAATATTTCACAAGTTTACATTTATTTTCGTAACTTTTTAAAATTATATTATATTTTTATTTATATTTTTATTTATTTTTTTTACAAAAAAATTTAAAATAATACAAATTTTGAAAAATAAAAAGATTATTTTTTGTTACTATTATTATCACTATTATTTCTTTGATATTATTATTTTTTATTTATCTTTAAAAATATTCGAAAGACACTATAGTAAATAGACAAAAATGAAAGTATTATATTTTTTATAAGTTTTCGAAATATTTTAAAATTCTTTAATATTATTATTTTTTATTTACCTTTAAAATATTTAAAAAACACTGTAGTAAATAAACAAAAATAAGAATATTATATGTATTTTTGTAAGATTTCGAAATATTTTAAAATTCTTTAATATTATTATTTTTTATTTATCTTTAAAAATATTATATTTTTTTATAAGTTTTCGAAATATTTTGAAGTAAATAAAGTATAAAAGTTTTTAAAAATGTTCGAAAAACAATGTAATAAGTAAGTAAAAATAAAGTATTATGTTATATTTTTTCATAAGTTTTCAAAATATTTTAAATAAAAGTGAGTGAGAGTATGAAAAATATGAAAAATATAAGGGATGTCTAAAATAAACAAATATTTATGACACATGACACGTGATATAATTGTAGAATCTACTTATAACTACTTATCGAAATTGCAAAACAAAAATTATTATTATTAATTGCTGATCCGTGAATAAATGAGAATTAGTGATCGACAATCACTAATAAATTGTGGGGTTAATCAGTTATATGATAATCTTATTATGTCCCGAAAGTTTTATTTCTGAGCAATTACCAACACAATGTCCACACAAAAATCAAAAACAGAGATTTTAGCACTTGGAAACATTATTGAAAACATCCATTATGGTCCTTTTGCTTCAAATTGGTGGTGGTTTTTTCGAAAAAAACAAAAAAAAACAGATATTTTGTGTATACCTTTTCGTATTAATTGCTGTTTCTGGGTCAAATTAAATAATCATGAATTTATTGTACGAATTATTAAGCACAATAATAATAACTTTCAACCTGGTTTTATTAATGAGTCAGATCCTGACACTGATGTGCATTTTAATATTACTTCCGCTATTAATTTTACTTATCAAAAACTATTTTATACTGAAACACGTTATTCGGGTTTAGGTATTTTAGAATTAGATACATTGGAAATTGCTTCACAATTATTAGCTGACGTTACTTTTATTCCTTTTCAAGTAAAATATGAAAATATTACACTTCATATCATAAAAATAGGTTCATCAAATAACAAAGAAATAAATTATGGTGGGAATGGTTATATAGCAACATTTATACACAAANGTTTCTGGGTCAAATTAAATAATCATGAATTTATTGTACGAATTATTAAGCACAATAATAATAACTTTCAACCTGGTTTTATTAATGAGTCAGATCCTGACACTGATGTGCATTTTAATATTACTTCCGCTATTAATTTTACTTATCAAAAACTATTTTATACTGAAACACGTTATTCGGGTTTAGGTATTTTAGAATTAGATACATTGGAAATTGCTTCACAATTATTAGCTGACGTTACTTTTATTCCTTTTCAAGTAAAATATGAAAATATTACACTTCATATCATAAAAATAGGTTCATCAAATAACAAAGAAATAAATTATGGTGGGAATGGTTATATAGCAACATTTATACACAAATTTCGGGGAGATCAATGTTTAGTAGTACAGCAAATTCATGAAAATTCATTTTCAATAACAGTGTATAGAAATGGAATTCAACGTGAACAAGTTTTTGGTCAATCACCCGAAGCAGTATGGAAACAAATGACTATTCGTCAAGATAACAAACCTTTAGAATTATTCGGACTTTGTGATCCAATTGTAAAACAAGAAATAAAAAATCATATTGCTTTACCTATTTGCACAATTAAAGATTGGGATAATTTTGAAATAATGCAACCAATTTTTGAAAAAAATTTGAAAAAAAAAATTTCAACGATCAATCTTGGATGGATCCAATTTTTTTTAAATTGGAAAAATCAAAAAACTCGAATTATTGAATTTATAATTACCTTGGCACAAATTTATCCTTCTGATCACCAATTTACAGAACGTGAACTTCGTGCATGGCGTCGTATGATGAAAGATGTTGGATGTACAAATATTACTCCATTTTCAAAAGATAAGTCACAGGTAATTATTTGTTGATTTCTAATTAATGATTTGATAAAAAAAAATAATAATTCTAACTTACTCAAATATTCATAGCTTGAATTTTGGACATATGCTTCTGATTTTAATATAGATAGGGAAATTATTCAAAATTTATATAACGATGGTTTTTTGAAAATTAAAATAAGTATACCAAGTTTAAATAATTTATCACAATCATATGAAGTTACACCTTTAAATGAGCAAAAATTTTGGAATAGTTTTCAAAAATCTTTAGAAAAAAATAAACGTGGATTAGATGGAAAGCANATTGCTTACTTCATGCATTTGGAGAATGCAATGAACTTCATAATGAACGGTGTGAAAATTGTAAACAGTTATTTATTGTATTTCAGCATCTTGAACAAAATTTATCTTCTGAACATCAACAAATCCTTGAAGAAAGTAAAGAAAAATTTACCTATTTTCTAGCTCATCAAGCCTGGAAAAAATATTTAAATTCACAATATAAAGCACAACTATTAGATTTGAATGAGGATGGTGCAATAATGATAGCAGATTATAAAATGAAAATTTTACCTAAATCTGCACGAGAAAAAAAACAAGAATTTTTTGGTAAACGAGGATGGTCACTACATACCATTTTAGTGTTGACAAAAAAAACTAACAATATTGAAGTTCAAGCATTTGATCATTGGTCAATGGATACCAAACAAGATGCATGGTTTACTGCCTCTTCCTTTGATGTTATTTTTGAAACACTTGACCCTAAACCTACATGGATAAAAATATTATCTGACAATAGTGCTCATTACCATAGTTCTGAACTAATGGCCATTGTTGCTAACTGGTATGCTTGGTATAAGATTGAAGTTCGTGGATGGTTTTTTTTTGAACCTGGTGAAGCGAAATCATTAGTTGATTCCCATCACGCCACTGTAAGTAATTTTAAAATTTTTTTTTATTATTTTATTTATACTATTTATTCTATTGTTTTATTTATTTACTTATTTTATTATTTTATTTATTTTATTATTT
>PQFF01000448.1:12828-109397 GCA_003547095.1 Diversispora epigaea
GAAGAAGTGAAGAAAGAGAAGGAAGAAGAAGCGGAGAAAGAAGAAACGTAGGAAGAAGCGTAGAAAGAAGAAGCGTAGAACGAAGAAATGAAGAAAGAAGAAGTGAAAGAGAAGAAAGAAATGAATGGGAATAGATTTCGAAAAGATCTGAAACATTAAAAAAATTCAAAAATATATATTTTTTTTATTATATTACATTTTATTATCAGTTTATTATATATTATCAGTTAATTATATTTTTACATAATAAAGAACGCATTGGTTTATTATAATTTTTTTTTTACATAAGATTTTATGAAATATTACGAAAATAATGAAAATAATAAAAACTAATCTAATAACTCAAAAAATGGATGCCATAAAATATCCTTTATCAATTAATATTGTAAGTATTTGTAACTTCACTTGTAAACGAAAATAAGTAGATTATTAAATTATTATACCAAAATTATTATTCGGAAATTTACTGATGACTAGTATATATATATTAGTTTATTATATTTTTTTACATAAAGATTTTTATGAAATATTGCGAAAAATAACAATTAATTTAAAAGTGATCGAAAAAAACTAAAGAATTAATCTAATTTGAATATTTGAAAAAAAATAAAAAATAAAATTCATCGAAAATCTTTGGAAAATTCCGAATCGATACTAATGAAAAAGAAAAGAAAAAAGATGTTAGAAACAGTATTGAATAAACTGTGCACTGTTTTTAAGTAAGCATATTAGCGTTCGAGAGTATCCTACTTCTAGACAGCAAGGTTATGAATAACCTGCTGAACGACTACCTGAAACTCCGAAAAACCACGGAAAAGGTAAAGAACAGCAAAGTTATGAACATAACCGTCTGAACTACTACCTGTTACGCAGAAAAAAATCACAGAAAAGGCAACGCATCGTAGTATAAGAGTTGTGTTAATCAAGAAAAGGGAACGTCGAGAACTTTTCTTATAGGAACTCTACCCTAATCCATCAGTTTAACATAACCAAAGGGACTCAAGAAGTTTCGGACGACCCCAACCTCGTCAAAAACCAACATACTTACTTGAGAAATAAATAAATTTCCGAAAATTTTTGTCCTAAAATTTCATGAGAATAATAATTTTTGAAAGAGTTCGAAACAAGATCATTCATTTAGTAAATAAACAAGATCATTTTGTGTTACAAAATAAAAAACATTTTTTATTTGACCAAAAATTTCCGCAAATTTTCGCAAGTTTTTCGAAAATTTTTTGAAGTGGAAATTTTCGCAAATTTTATGCGAAAATCTTCCGGAAATTTTCACTTCGAAACTTTTCGAAAAATTGCGAAAAATTTTCGAAGTGAAAATTTTCCGGAAATTTTCGCCTTTTAAAATTTCCTGATGTNACCTGCTGAACGACTACCTGAAACTCCGAAAAACCACGGAAAAGGTAAAGAACAGCAAAGTTATGAACATAACCGTCTGAACTACTACCTGTTACGCAGAAAAAAATCACAGAAAAGGCAACGCATCGTAGTATAAGAGTTGTGTTAATCAAGAAAAGGGAACGTCGAGAACTTTTCTTATAGGAACTCTACCCTAATCCATCAGTTTAACATAACCAAAGGGACTCAAGAAGTTTCGGACGACCCCAACCTCGTCAAAAACCAACATACTTACTTGAGAAATAAATAAATTTCCGAAAATTTTTGTCCTAAAATTTCATGAGAATAATAATTTTTGAAAGAGTTCGAAACAAGATCATTCATTTAGTAAATAAACAAGATCATTTTGTGTTACAAAATAAAAAACATTTTTTATTTGACCAAAAATTTCCGCAAATTTTCGCAAGTTTTTCGAAAATTTTTTGAAGTGGAAATTTTCGCAAATTTTATGCGAAAATCTTCCGGAAATTTTCACTTCGAAACTTTTCGAAAAATTGCGAAAAATTTTCGAAGTGAAAATTTTCCGGAAATTTTCGCCTTTTAAAATTTCCTGATGATGTTGCAGATATTGACGAGCAAGTTTAACTAAATTAGGATATTTATTTTTTTTGTAATTCCACCAAGCAAATGGATCACTATGGAATTCAATTTCATCTTCTTTTAAATATTCAAAAACTTCATTTGAAGATACTGAATTTGATTTATAAAATATAGAAAAAAGTGAGTTATTATTATTACTATTATTGTTATTATTATTATTATATTGATTGTTATTATCATTATTATTATTTGAATTAAATGGTAAAAATGAAGTATTGTAAAGTAAATTATATTTAGAATATAGTTCAGTTTCAAATTCTTTTTTTTCATCTTCATCTTCAATAAAATTTAATTTTTTAATTCTTGGATCAAGAATTGTTGATATTTTGTAAGTACTCCCTTGAAAATTAAAATAATGTTGAGTAGTATCATATAAAGTTCTTCGTACTAAATCAAAAATACCTCTTGTATCAACTGGTCTATTAATATTTAATTTTTCAATTTCATTTTCATCTTCAATTAATTCATTTTCAAAAATATCTTCAGTATTTTCAATATCATAAATTGATAAAATATTAGAAGTTAACCTTGGTTTAAGTAATTTTTTCAGCTCTTGAATTATGGGATACATAATACTATATGTAATATATTTACTTCCTCCAAGATATGTAGTTGCTTCTTCAAATGGTTTTAATAAATTAATTAAATTTTTTAATAATTCTCACTCCTTATCAATAAGTAAAATTGATCTTAATTGTTTTCCATCTTTTTTAGTCTCATAATCTGAACTGTTTTCCATTTGTTCTACTAAAAATAAAATAAAATCTTTGACTTTTAAAAGTCGAACCCAAGCCAAATAACTAGAATTCCATCTTGTTGAAACATCAGCAATACAATGTATGAGATATTTAGATGTTTCAATAAGGTTCTAAATTAAAAATTTATAATTAAATAATTTATAATTTAATAATTTATAATTTAATAAAATTATATAAAACATATAACCTTACCACATCACATTGTTGATTTAAATGTTTTTGAACATTTTCCAAACGTTCACTTTGTTTAGGACGGAGAAAAAAATCAATTAATCATTTAGTCCTCATAACTAACATTTTCACTTTTGCTAAACCTTTTCCTATTACTAATTGTAAAGTATGAGCAATACAAAATTGCCATTGAATATTTGAAGAATTATATCCAAGATTTCGGATTGCTTTTTTCATATTTGATCCATTATCAGTAGTAATTGTAAATGTTTTATTACGAATACCCCATTCATCCAAAATAGATAATATTGTATCACCAATGTTATCAGATGTGTGAGGATATCTAACATATTCAACTGAAAGACTTGCTCATGAAGTTCAAAATTTTCATTTAAATAACTACATGTAATACCAAGAAATCCTTGTCGATTATGTGCAGTCCACATATCTGTTGTTAAATTAACAAATATTGCATTATTTTCAATAAGTTTGATTAAAAAAAGTAATGTATTATTATATGCTTTGTGAATTATTTGTTTTATTAATTTTACATTAGGAATAGTAAAAGCTGGATCAAGTGTATTAGCAAAATTATGAAATGAATTTGATTGAATTATACTTAATGGAAGATTTTCAGAAATAATCCATTCAGCCAAAAATTGATTTAATTTGAGTTGTTGTAATTCGTTATGGGTTTTTTTTTAATTAAATTATTCATTGTACTTTGAATCTAAAATATATAATAATACAAAAATTAATCAATTTATAAAAAAATTTTAAATATATTATATTTAATAAAATAATTACCACTCTTCCTTCTTTTTTTGTTTCTTCCAAAATTTGATATTTGTTATTTAAATATGTAATTAAATTTCCAGTTGAACCACCAGTTTTAAAATGATTACCACATATTTTTTTATGTGTAACTTCAGCTTGACATTCAGCAACTATATTATCATTGGATAAAGTTATTTCTTTAAACCAATTCCATACCCAATTTTTTTTAATAGATTTTTTCTTTTTATTTTTTTTAAATCTTTGTTTTGTATTTTTAACATTTGATTCTATTTCTTCATTATCAGAATTAAAATTTTGTTTTGTTCTTTTTTTAGATATTTCTTTTTCATAAAGATTTGGATTTTGTATATTTTTTCCTTCCTGTTGACTTTCTCCCACCTCCCATAAATTTTCAGGTTCAATCCACCAGTCATCTTCTTGATTATTTTCTCTTTCTTTTTCTTTTCCTTTTTTTAATTTATTATTTTTTTTATTTTTACTTTTATTATTTTCACTATTTTGTTCATATACCCTTTCCTTCCACCTCTCATCCTCTTTTTCTAATTTATTTAACTTTTCTTCTCTATGAAAATGTTGAAAATGCCAATGATGTCCATCCTCTTCTTCCTCTTGTAGATCTTGATCTTCTTCTTCTAAATTTAACAAAGTTTGCACATTTCGACTCCCCTTTCCTTCTTCAAAAATATTTTGTCTTCTCTTCTCTCCTCTCTTCTCTTTCTCCCCAAGTAAACGATGGCTATGTTCCTCTTCATGAAAACGACGATTTTGTCTAACTCCTTCACGCTGATTTCGTCTTTCTTCTCCTTCTTGTTGAGTTTGATCTTTTTCCCCTTTTTTTAATATATTTTGACTTTTCTCCCTTTTCTCTAACCCTTTTTCTAATATATCTTGTTCCTTTCCTTTTCCCTTTCCCTCTTTTTCTTTTATATTTCGTCTCTCTTCTCGCGAAATCTCTAATTTTGTTCCTTCTTCTTGTGAAAATGTCGAAATCGCCAATTTCGTCATTTCTCCTCGCGGAAATATTAATTTTGTTCTCTTTCTTTCCAAATTTCGTACCTTTAATTCCCTTTTATTTTCTTCTTCTTCTATTTCACTTTCATTTCCCTCCTTTTCTATTTTATTTATTTGTTTTTTATTACTTTGATTAGATTGTAGAGATTCGATTTCACTATTTTCACTATTTTCACTACTATTATAAGGAAGTTTTTCAATAAAAACAAAAGGTTTAAGAAAATTACATTCAACTTCATGTTCTTTCTGAGTACTGTTTGAATGTAGTGAACTCTATACATGTCGTCAAAACTATTGAATTGAGTCAGACGCAATTAAAATTTAAAAATTTGGAATTGAGTCATATGAAAAATTGACGCAATTGACGTAATTGACGCAATTATTTTGACGCAATTACATAGACGCAACTAAATTTCAGTAGTTGAGTCAATGGCTTTTTACTTTTGACGACATGTATAGTGAACTCTATCTTTCTTCAGCCATTTTTTTTAATAAAGAAAAAAGAACGAGATAGATTTTTCATTATTATTAATTAATCTTGTGAAACAGAAGTACAATTTTATAGTTTTTTTATTTTTTCGATATACATTAATATTTAGTCATTTTATTAAAATATCCTTTTTCTCGTCTAACGGTANACTATTTTCACTACTATTATAAGGAAGTTTTTCAATAAAAACAAAAGGTTTAAGAAAATTACATTCAACTTCATGTTCTTTCTGAGTACTGTTTGAATGTAGTGAACTCTATACATGTCGTCAAAACTATTGAATTGAGTCAGACGCAATTAAAATTTAAAAATTTGGAATTGAGTCATATGAAAAATTGACGCAATTGACGTAATTGACGCAATTATTTTGACGCAATTACATAGACGCAACTAAATTTCAGTAGTTGAGTCAATGGCTTTTTACTTTTGACGACATGTATAGTGAACTCTATCTTTCTTCAGCCATTTTTTTTAATAAAGAAAAAAGAACGAGATAGATTTTTCATTATTATTAATTAATCTTGTGAAACAGAAGTACAATTTTATAGTTTTTTTATTTTTTCGATATACATTAATATTTAGTCATTTTATTAAAATATCCTTTTTCTCGTCTAACGGTACTGCGCCACCTGATTTCACTAAAAAATAGTTCTAAAAATAATCAAAAAGTAATAGTTGATATCTTTAAATATCTAAAATTATCTAAACTAATAAAATAAACGAAGTATTATCCACTTATAACACCATAAACCCCTTTTAAACTATATAATTACTCTTCTTTCTTGTTTAGATATATAAAATAGTAATGTGCCAATTTCACTATAAAATAGTTTTAAAAAGTAATAGTTAGTACCTTTAAATATCTGAAAATATTCTAAACTAATAAACCAGTTGATTATTCTCCTGTTTCCCAAAATCTTTAATATTCGTATCTATGTATTTGTTATTCCATGTGAAATTAACTTTTCTTTGTAAAAAAAGTGATTGATGTTAAGTAAGGAGCCTTCGGCTGTGCCTTTTTTCACAAGATTATCCGTTCTGTTATTTAATACGTTTCCGGAATGTGCTGAAACCTTAATGAGTTCGAAAATTATTTGTTTTCCATTACGCTTATCAGAAATTGCTTGTAATATATCCGGATTTTTTAATTCTCGCGCTTTTTTTCCCATCTGTCCAGCATGTAGCTTTTAATTGTGGCTATTGCCGATGCACTATCAGTGTGTATCTTTAGTTTTGCGTTGATTGGTGCTAGTTCCAAAGCCATTAGGATTGCCCAGAGTTCTGGTCGTGTTGATGACACCGGACCTGAAATTTTCGCAAAGAATTCAAAAACATTCTCGCTGTTGTCTTTTGGAATTAATAACAGGCCTAATCCCATTGTCGCGTCTTTCGTTTTTTCTTTTTGATTCGGATTGTCCTTTGAAATATTTAAGGAGCCATCGGTATATATAATTATTTGTTGATGTTTTGCTAAGGTGGTTTTTACATCTGTCGCTCTGCCTTTGAGGTCTTCTGCCACTTCTATAAGTTGTTGATGTGTCACTTGAACTGAGATGTCTTGTTTTATCAAACTAGGATTAATATTCGTTGGCTTATCATAATATATTTCCATAGACTTTGGCGAGATTAGCAAACGTCTTTTAGGCCTTCGGTCCGATTTTTGAGTAGTGGATCCAATCCTTTTCTTGGTTGGTACATGTTTAATGGTGTTGTTGTCTATTTTGATGAGACACTTATCAGGTTCGTGTTGTACTTTTGGTTTAGACGATTTGAGTGGAGTTGTATTTGTGAGAGCATCCCTCATATGGGATGAGCGGGGATCTTTCAATGCCATTTATTATCTCCTGTTGATAATGTTGGATGACTATTTGGGGCATTGTTTCGGGTTTGGGATTCCTGCTTATAGTTCCAAAAATAAGATCTGTCCCTTTTTTTGTGACAACCATTTGGAATCTTTGTAAATTTCCATATTCTATTTTATGCATAGTGTTAAACGGGTTTAAAGTGCCTGTCGGATAAAGCCCTTGTCGTTTGTCGTCAAATTTATTTAGCGCAATCCCGTGGCAACAAATTGGAGGAATGCCAACTACCGGGAAGCAACCTAAATGATACCAAGAGGCCTGTGAAAGGTCGGCGTTCAGGAGCTGTTCTAAGAACATAACTCCCCGTTTTCTGAGGCTTGAACGATTTCTGTCATACCACAATTCATTCCCTATAAAATTCTTGATATTATGCAATCCTCCATAAGGTACCCGGGGGAATGTACCTGTGACCGTTTTTTGCAGATTAATATTTGTGTTGTTGAGTATTTTCAGAATGTTTGCAATTAAGTTCGCGTTTCGGTATTTCTTTTTAAAGCTGACTATGATGTTTTTGTTGTAAATCGGTTCTGGATCCCAAAGGGTGTTTTGAAGCTGTTGGATTCATATCTGCGTTGTTTCACCCACTAAGTCCTGTCTATTCGTTCTAAGCAGTAATTCCCGTGATCTGTCTGTCCAAGATGTTAAACACGTAATAGCCCATTTGGGAATGTATCACGCTATTTGGTGTTGCCTTATTTAGTTTACACTTATGTTTAAAGAGACTTCTTATCTGAGAATTTAACTTTTCTCCTTCCGTTTCCTCTAAAATCATATCTGTTAGTAAGTATTCCACTTTTGGACATATAACCTGATTAATAATGTATCTGCATTGTTTGTCAAGGATAAAGGTGGTACCCTTAATTATTTTTCTAAGTCCTTAATATTACGGATTTTTTAAATAGAATTGCGATAAAAATCCGTAAGTCCTTAACTAATCTGTAAGTTCTTAATTGATCCGTAAGTCCTCAATTGATCCGTAAGTCCTTAATTGATCCGTAAGTCCTTAATTGATTCGTAAGTCCTTAATTAATCTGTAAGTCCTTAATTGATCTGTAAATCCTTAATTGATTCGTAAGTCCTTAATTGATTCGTAAGTTCTTAATTAATTTGTAAGTCCTTAATTGATCTGTAAGTCCTTAATTGATCCGTAAGTCCTCAATTGATAATACTATAGTGTTTGATATAGGTAAAGGTGGTACCCTTAATTATTTTTAATATTACAGATTTTTTAAGATAAAAATCTATAAGTCCTTAATTGATCCGTAAGTCCTTAATTGATTCGTAAGTCCTTAATTAATCTGTAAATCCTTAATTGATCCGTAAATCCTTAATTGATTCGTAAGTCCTTAATTGATTCGTAAGTTCTTAATTAATTTGTAAGTCCTTAATTGATCCGTAAGTTCTCAATTGATAATACTATAGTATTTGATATAGGTAAAGGTGGTACCCTTAATTATTTTTAATATTACAGATTTTTTAAGATAAAAATCTATAAGTCCTTAATTGATCCATAAGTTTTTAATTGATCCATAAGTCCTTATTTGATCTGCAAGTCTTTAATTGATTCGTAAGTCCTTAATTGATTCATAATGTGATAAATGTGAAAAAAGTCATTATCGTTCTTGTAATTATTATTATTTTCAAAACTATTATTATGTTCATTTCTCAATAATTGATCAGTTTATTTTTTGTTTATTGATTAATTATATTTAATGAAAAGAATATTATTAGTACATCGGTTTATTATTATTATTATTTAGCTTCCACCCCCACGGTTTTATTATTATTATTATTATTTAGTTTCCACCCCCACGGGTTTATTATTATTATTATTATTATTTAACCCCCACGGTTTTATTATTATTATTATAACCCCCGCGATTCTTGCCCCCACGGTTTTATTATTATTATTATTATTTAGCCTCCACCCCATGGTTTTATTATTATTATTATTATTATAGCCCTCACGATTTTATTATTATTATTATTTAGCTTCCACCCCCATGGTTTTATTATTATTATTATTATTATTTAACCCTCCACGGTTTTATTATTATTATTATTATTATTTAACCCCCACGGTTTTATTATTATTATTATTATTATTATAGCCCCCGCGATTCTTGCCCCATGGTTTTATTATTATTATTATTATTTAGCCTCCACCCCACGGTTTTATTATTATCATTATTATTTAGCCTCCACCTCACGGTTTTATTATTATTATTATTATAGCCCTCACGATTCTTGCCCCCACAGTTTTATTATTATTATTATTATAGCTCCGCGGTTTTGTTATTATTATTCTTCTTTTTCTTCTTGCCTCACGGTTCCTTTGTCTCCCATGATTTTTAACCCCCACGATTCTTGTCCCTACGGTTTTATTATTATTATTATTATTATTATTATTATTATTATTATTATTATTATTATTATTATTTATCCCCCACGGTTTTATTATTATTATTATTATAGTCCTGCGATTCTTGCCCCCACGGTTTTATTATTATTATTATTATTATTATTATTATTATTATTATAGTCCCCACGATTCTTGCCCCCACGGTTTAATTATTATTATTATTATTTAGCCTTCACGATTCTTGCCCACGGTTTTATTATTATTATTATTATTATTTAGCCTCCACCCCCACGGTTTTATTATTATTATTATTGTTTAGCCTCCATCCTCACGGTTTTATTATTATTATTATTATTATTATAGCTCTGTGGTTTTATTATTATTATTTTTCTTTTTCTTCTTGCCTCACGGTTCCTTTGCCTTCCACAATTTTTAGCCCTCACAATTCTTGCCCCACGGTTTCGTCTCCCACGATTTTTAGCCTTTATGATTCTTGTCCCTATGGTTTTATTATTATTATTATTATTTAGCTTCCACCCCCACGGTTTTATTATTATTATTATTATTTAACCCTCACGATTTTTGTCCCTACGGTTTTATTATTATTTTATTATTATTTATCCCCACGGTTTTATTATTATTATTATTATTTAACCCCCACGATTCTTGCCCCCACAGGTTTTATTATTATAATAGCCCCTGTGATTCTTGCCCCACGGTTTTATTATTATTATTATTATAGTCCTGCGATTCTTGCCCCCACGGTTTTATTATTATTATTATTATTTAACCCTCACGATTTTTGTCCCTACGGTTTTATTATTATTTTATTATTATTTATCCCCACGGTTTTATTATTATTATTATTATTTAACCCCCACGATTCTTGCCCCCACAGGTTTTATTATTATTATAATAGCCCCTGTGATTCTTGCCCCACGGTTTTATTATTATTATTATTATTTAACCCCACGATTTTATTATTATTATTATTATTATAGCCCCCGCGATTCTTGCCTCCACGGTTTTATTATTATTATTATTATTTAGCTTCCACGATTCTTGCCCCCACGGTTTTTTTATTATTATTATTATTTAGCTTCCACCTCCACGTTTTTATTATTATTATTATTATTATAGCCCCCGCGATTCTTGCCCTCACGATTTTATTATTATTATTATTATTTAGCTTCCACCTCCACGTTTTTATTATTATTATTATTATTATTATTATTATTATTATTATTATTATTATTATTATAGCCCCCGCAATTCTTGCCCCACGGTTTTATTATTATTATTATTATAGCCCTCACGATTCTTGCCCCACAGTTTTATTATTATTATTATAGCCCCGCGATTTTGTTATTATTATTCTTCTTTTTCTTCTTGCCTCACAGTTCATTTGTCTCCCACGATTTTTAGCCCCCACGATTTTTGTCCCTACGGTTTTATTATTATTATTATTATTATTATTATTTATTCCCCATAATTCTTGCCCCCACGGTTTTATTATTATTATTATTATTATAGCCCCCGCGATTCTTGCCTCCACGGTTTTATTATTATTATTATTATTTAACCCCCACGATTCTTGCCCCCACGGTTTTATTATTATTATTATTATTATAGCCCCCACGATTCTTGCCCCCACGGTTTAATTATTATTATTATTATTATTTAGCCTCTACGATTCTTGCCCACGGTTTAATTATTATTATTATTATTTAGCCTCCACGATTCTTGCCACAGTTTTATTATTATTATTATTATTATTTATCCCCCACGGTTTTATTATTATTATTATAGCTCTCACGATTATTATTATTATTATTATTATTATAGTCCCGCGGTTTTATTATTATTATTTTTCTTTTTCTTCTTGCCTCACAGTTCCTTTGCCTTCCACGATTTTTAGCCCTCACGATTCTTGTCCCCACGATTTCGTCTCCCACGATTTTTAGCCTCCACGATTCTTGTCCCTACGGTTTTATTATTATTATTATTATTTAGCTTCCACCCCCACGGTTTTATTATTATTATTATTATTATTATTATAGCCCCTGCGATTCTTGCCTCCACGATTTTATTATTATTATTATTATTTAGCTTCCACCTCCACGTTTTTATTATTATTATTATTATTATTATTATAGCTCCCGCGATTCTTGCCCCACGGTTTTATTATTATTATTATTATAGCCCTCACGATTCTTGCCCCACGGTTTTATTATTATTATTATAGCCCCGCGGTTTTGTTATTATTATTCTTCTTTTTCTTCTTGCCTTACGGTTCCTTTGTCTCCCACGATTTTTAGCCCCCACGATTCTTGTCCCTACGGTTTTATTATTATTATTATTATTATTATTATTATTTATTCCTCACGGTTTTATTATTATTATTATTATAGTCCCGCGATTCTTGCCCCCACGGTTTTATTATTATTATTATTATTATTATTATTATAGCCCCTGCGACTCTTGCCCCCACGGTTTTATTATTATTATTATTATTTAGCCTCCACCCCACGGTTTTATTATTATCATTATTATTTAGCCTTCACCCTACGGTTTTATTATTATTATTATTATAGCCCCGCGGTTTTGTTATTATTATTCTTCTTTTTCTTCTTGCCTTATGGTTCCTTTGTCTCCCACGATTTTTAGCCCCCACGATTCTTGTCCCTACGGTTTTATTATTATTATTATTATTATTTATCCCCCACGGTTTTATTATTATTATTATTATAGTCCCGCGATTCTTGCCCCCACGGTTTTATTATTATTATTATTATTATTATTATTATTATTATAGCCTCCACGATTCTTGCCCACGGTTTAATTATTATTATTATTATTTAGCCTCCACGATTCTTGCCCACAGTTTTATTATTATTATTATTATTATTATTTATCCCCACGGTTTTATTATTATTATTATAGCTCTCACGATTATTATTATTATTATTATTATAGTCCCGCGGTTTTATTATTATTATTATTATTATTATTATTATTATAGCCTCCACGATTCTTGCCCACGGTTTAATTATTATTATTATTATTTAGCCTCCACGATTCTTGCCCACAGTTTTATTATTATTATTATTATTATTATTTATCCCCACGGTTTTATTATTATTATTATAGCTCTCACGATTATTATTATTATTATTATTATAGTCCCGCGGTTTTATTATTATTATTTTTCTTTTTCTTCTTGCCTCACGGTTCCTTTGCCTTCTACGATTTTTAGCCCTCACGATTCTTGCCCCCACGATTTCGTCTCCCACGATTTTTAGCCCCCACGGTTCTTGTCCCTACGGTTTTATTATTATTATTATTATTTAGCTTCCACCCCACGGTTTTATTATTATTATTATTATTATTATTATTTAACTCCCACGATTTTTGTCCCTACGGTTTTATTATTATTATTATTATTATTTAACCCCCACGATTCTTGCCCCCACGGTTTTATTATTATTATTATTATTATTTAACCCCGCCCCCACAGTTTTATTATTATTATTATAGCCCCTGTGATTCTTGCCTCCACGGTTTTATTATTATTATTATAGCACCCGTGATTCTTGCCCCCACGGTTTTATTATTATTATTATTATTTAACCCCCACGGGTTTATTATTATTATTATTATTTAACCCCCACGGGTTTATTATTATTATTATTATTTAACCCCCACGGGTTTATTATTATTATTATTATTATTATGGCCCCCGCGATTCTTGTCTCCACGGTTTTATTATTATTATTATTATTTAGCCTCCACGATTTTTGCCCCACGGTTTTATTATTATTATTATTATTTAGCTTTCACCCCTACGGTTTTATTATTATTCTTGCCCCCACGGTTTCGTCTCCCACGATTTTTAGCTCCACGATTCTTGTCCCTATGGTTTTATTATTATTATTATTATTATTATTTATCCCCCACAGTTTTATTATTATTATTACTATTACTATTTAGCCTCCACGATTCTTGCCCCACGGTTTTATTATTATTATTATTATATTTATCCCCCACGATGTTGTTATTATTATTATCATAGCCCCCGCGATTCTTGCCCCACAGTTTTATTATTATTATTACTATTACTATTTAGCCTCCACGATTCTTGCCCCACGGTTTTATTATTATTATTATTATTTAGCTTCCACCCCCACGGTTTTATTATTATTATTATTATTTAGCTTCCACCTCCACGGTTTTATTATTATTATTATTATTTAGCTTTCACCTCCACGGTTTTATTATTATTATTATTATTTAACCCCCACGGTTTTATTATTATTATTATTATTATAGCCCCGCAATTCTTGCCCCACGGTTTTATTATTATTATTATTATTTAGCCTCCACTCCACAGTTTTATTATTATTATTATTTAGCCTCCATCTCCACGGTTTTATTATTATTATTCTTCTTCTTATTCTTGCCCCACGGTTCCTTTGTCTCCCACGATTCTTACTAATGTCGATTTAAACAGATGTTAAATTTTTTAAAATAAAACTGATTATCATGTTCACTCCCGTTACACTGACTCAAATATTTTTCCCACTGCAGATCAATTATGGACTTGCGGAATAATTACAGACTTGTGAAATAATTATGGACTTGTGGAATAATTACAGACTTGCGGAATAATTACGGACTTGCGGAATGATTACGGACTTGCGGAATGATTACGGACTTGCGGAATGATTACGGATTTGCGGAATAATTACGGACTTGCGGAATAATTACGGACTTGCGAATAATTGCGAATTACGGAATTACGGATTTTTAACCATTGAAATCCTTAATAATTACGATACAAGTAATAATATCATAATCCTTAACTCATAATTATGAGTGTCACCTTTAGTCAAGGAGCATTGTTCTGACTGCTCCATTTATTATGCTTTTGATCAGGTTGCGTTGGTGTTGTTTCCCTTGTTCTTCCGTAATCCACACCCCCAAATATCGAACCGCCTCGCCTTTTTCTCTTAGAGGTACTTTTCTCCCGCCAGAAAGATTCCCTTTTCCTTATCTTCCTCGTTGCCATTGATGACTATTAGTTCCGATTTCGTTGCGTTAACATCAGGAAATTTTTTATGTCGGAGGTTATTGTAATAATTTCGTTTTCAAAGGTTATTGAAGGTTATCGGACCAATAACCTTCGCAAATATTACGTTTATTATAATAAAGTGAAGGTTATTGAAGGTTATCGATATCAATAACCTCTGGAGTATTACGTTTTATTAATAAAAATGAAGATTTTCGGTACCAATAACCTTCGTAAATATTATGTTTATGTTGGAGGTATTCGAAGGTTATCGGAGTGAAGGACTTCGAAGGCTTACGTTTAAAAAAATTTACTGATGAACCTCTATTCCAGAAACTCTTGTACCGTTTGTGTTACTCTGATCATGTGCCATTCGACACCGCAGGTATATCCCAAATTTAAATCATTAATTGCTTTTAATAAAGGGTCATAAAAAATGCACAACAGAAGCGGCGATAAACTGTCCCCCTGATCAATCCCTCTTTCCACTGTATAGTTTTCCGTTAGACCCATGTCNTTTATTATGCTTTTGATCAGGTTGCGTTGGTGTTGTTTCCCTTGTTCTTCCGTAATCCACACCCCCAAATATCGAACCGCCTCGCCTTTTTCTCTTAGAGGTACTTTTCTCCCGCCAGAAAGATTCCCTTTTCCTTATCTTCCTCGTTGCCATTGATGACTATTAGTTCCGATTTCGTTGCGTTAACATCAGGAAATTTTTTATGTCGGAGGTTATTGTAATAATTTCGTTTTCAAAGGTTATTGAAGGTTATCGGACCAATAACCTTCGCAAATATTACGTTTATTATAATAAAGTGAAGGTTATTGAAGGTTATCGATATCAATAACCTCTGGAGTATTACGTTTTATTAATAAAAATGAAGATTTTCGGTACCAATAACCTTCGTAAATATTATGTTTATGTTGGAGGTATTCGAAGGTTATCGGAGTGAAGGACTTCGAAGGCTTACGTTTAAAAAAATTTACTGATGAACCTCTATTCCAGAAACTCTTGTACCGTTTGTGTTACTCTGATCATGTGCCATTCGACACCGCAGGTATATCCCAAATTTAAATCATTAATTGCTTTTAATAAAGGGTCATAAAAAATGCACAACAGAAGCGGCGATAAACTGTCCCCCTGATCAATCCCTCTTTCCACTGTATAGTTTTCCGTTAGACCCATGTCTGTGATACCGAAATTTATGCAGTTACTTATCAGATTTTTAATTAACTTGATCACTATTTCTGGGATTCTTAAACGTTGTAGTACTTTTATCATTAGGTTTCTGTCTACCGAGTCAAAGGCCCTTTTGATGTCCTGAAAGAGTAACCAAATTTCTTGTTTGTTTTCTCTTGCGTGCTCAGTAACGTTATTTAGAATATGAATAGGATAAGCCGTTCTTCCACCAGGTAACCTTGCCCAGTTATTTTTTGATAAGATTCCATTTTCCAGTAAGGTCTGCGCCAGTCTGTCGTTTATTAGTTTTGTAAAAATTTTTTGACCCGTTTCAAGAAGCATAATCGGACGCGTAATTTCAAGATTTCCTTTCCAATCCCTGAGTTTTGGTATTAAAGCTACGTTACCTTTCTTCCAGCTCTCTGGTATCTCCCCATACTGTATAATGGAGTTAAAAATTTTTGTTAGGATGGCTATTCCCTGCGATCCCAGATGCTTAAAGAACTCATATGGAATGAAAGATGGTCCTTGTGCTTTGTTATTTTTGTATCCCCGAATAACCTTCTCTATTTCTTCGATTGTAAATTCCTTGGTTAAACCTTCATATATATTTGGCTTTATATCTGCACGTGGTGTGTACTGTGTCTCCCATTCTTGATTGATGAGATGGTCGTTTATGGCCACCTCTTTTGTCCAATTTATTAAATGCTGCTGTACCCTATTTCTGATGTTGTTGGGTTCCGTGAGAATTTTGACCTGATCTCCTGTTTTGTCAATGATACTATACATGTCGTCAAAACTATTGAATTGAGTCAGACGCAATTAAAATCAAGAAAAATTGGAGTTGAGTCAAGGCAAATTTTGATTTTTATTAGTGATTGACGCAATTAGTTGAGTCAGACGCAATTAAAAATTAAAATTTTAAGAGTTGAGTCAAGGCCAAATTAGTTTTGACGACATGTATAAATGATACGCTCTTAGATTTGATATCCAGTATACTATTGATCATACGTTTTTGGTTGGAGGCCAAGAACTCCTGACGTTTATGTATATCTCTTTAACCCGTTCCCTCAAAGTCTCTGTTTTGATTATCTTTCGTGTGGTACCCCAAAAAACTTTGATATTACTAGCCCATTCCATCTTCTGTTTATTAGTTCCTAGTTTAGGGAATTTATTTATTTCTTTAGGGACTGCATTCACTATTTCATCATGCACTNCTTGATTGATGAGATGGTCGTTTATGGCCACCTCTTTTGTCCAATTTATTAAATGCTGCTGTACCCTATTTCTGATGTTGTTGGGTTCCGTGAGAATTTTGACCTGATCTCCTGTTTTGTCAATGATACTATACATGTCGTCAAAACTATTGAATTGAGTCAGACGCAATTAAAATCAAGAAAAATTGGAGTTGAGTCAAGGCAAATTTTGATTTTTATTAGTGATTGACGCAATTAGTTGAGTCAGACGCAATTAAAAATTAAAATTTTAAGAGTTGAGTCAAGGCCAAATTAGTTTTGACGACATGTATAAATGATACGCTCTTAGATTTGATATCCAGTATACTATTGATCATACGTTTTTGGTTGGAGGCCAAGAACTCCTGACGTTTATGTATATCTCTTTAACCCGTTCCCTCAAAGTCTCTGTTTTGATTATCTTTCGTGTGGTACCCCAAAAAACTTTGATATTACTAGCCCATTCCATCTTCTGTTTATTAGTTCCTAGTTTAGGGAATTTATTTATTTCTTTAGGGACTGCATTCACTATTTCATCATGCACTGCGTCAAAGCTTACTTGCTCCATTTGGGGAACACTCCTGCCCGAGGCTATTTTCATGCCCGTTCGATATAGTCTTCGTAGCCGTCCCAGGAGCTTGAACATCGGGTGCTTATTTGTTTGTACATTCGTTTTATTTTTTGGTTCCTTTGCTTTCGCGAGATATGAGTGGCCTGCTTTTAGTATGATGCACTCGAGAGCTTTTCAATCCTCATGTGGGTTTCCCGACAGGTTGTTTATGTTTAGTTGTTCATCGATCATGTCACTAAATTTTTTCCACTGTTCAGCCGAGGTAAGCTTAATATTCTATAAGCTTCGTGGCCTTTTGTTCATATGTTTATTTATCATTGTTTATTTTGATACCATCTATGCACATTTAATCTGACTATGACCGCATTGATCGTCGTGTCTATAATATTGTCCATATTTCCGCTATTAATCCATACGTAGTCGATTCCGCTTACAGGGTGTAATTTGCCGTTGCGTTTAATCGAGTAAGTGAATTGGATTTTTTTACCATGACAAAGCCTAAAACAATCTAAAAAAGAAATATCGTATCACAAAAAAATAATTTACAGATTGAAAGAATATTAGAGAATAATCCAGATTAATCCGGATTAATCCTTCAATCTGTAATCAATCCGTGATTAATCCGTGGATTGATATATATAATCCGAATTAATCCGGATTATATTTTTTTTAATCCGGATCTTTCAAATTTTAAAAAATGATCTGTCAATCCGTGTTACCACGGATGATCCGTCGGATTGACGGATAAGTCATCCACAGATCGCACCTCTACTTCGCAGTATTACGTTTTATTAATAAAAATGAAAGTTTTTGATATCAATAACCTTCGTAAATATTACGTTTATATTGGAGGTATTTGAAAGTTATTGGAGTGAAGGACTTTGAAGGCTTACGTTTAAAAAAATTTACTGATGTAATAGAAAATCGCTCCTAGTTATGTAAAATTGATTTGAAATTAAAGTTAAAATTAATTATTTTTAAAAATTTAAAAATAATTATTTAATAAATTTTATAATTGCGTCATTATTTAGCCCAGATAGGTTGGACTGGGGTAAAAGGCCTGGTATGGGAACACTAGCTATGTTTAGATACTATTTTTGGGTTATTTTGCAAGGAACATAAAAGATTTAAGGAATTTTGAGGTTATTTGAAATTAAAACAAATATTGTGGATACAAGTTATATCAAATAACAGTTTTGCTGTATCGATTGGGTACAGTTCCTGGGTTAAGTTTTATGTGAGGTGTTTCATAAAAAGTTCTATCTAATGTCTTATTGATTAGTTTAATTTTTAAGTATTGGACATCAGTTGCAGAAATTTAACAATTCAGGCAACGATGGGCTAATTCGTGCGATGCATCTTAATTGAATGTATTTCTAGATAGTAATAGTAGGCGCAATTTGCATTTCTCTTTTTTTCATAAGTTAGTCTAGTTAAATAAATTAGTGATCTAATTTGTATAGCGTAGTGTTATGTAAGAGTTTAAAATTTGTATAATAAAGTTTACTATTGCATGGCTCCGTTGAATTAAAAAAAAAAATTGCACCATTATTTAGCTTTTGCGTCAGAATTTCCAAGCTCAATTGGCTAAATTAAATCTGACTAAATTCCTGGCTCAATTTATATTGCGCCTACCATCTCTAATACCTATATTGTTCATCATATAACTTTTTATATTCGATCATATTATTATAAACTTTCTGTAATTGGTTTCTTAGATCATCTATTTCATTTTTTTTATTATTTATAGACTGCTGCATTTGTGCAATTTTATTATTAAGATCTATGATTAACTGTGATTTCTGTTAATTTTCTACTTGCGTAATCTCCAGAAGCCCTTTAGTTTCGTTAAATTCAACTATTGGATCTATATAACCAACATGAACAGTTGGATTATCCTTATCAACATCGAGTCGAGTTTTTTTTTTTCTTGCGTAGAATTTACAAGATACTCGTAAAATTGGTTAGTTGAAATAATTTGATTATAATGTGTTTGACAAATAGAATAAGATTTTAAAGATAAACTAGAAAGTTCAGAAATAAAATCATGATAATTTGCAAGTCGCCTAGTTGTTTCCGGGCTACTTGCATATCGCTATTTTTGTATTTCACTCGTTCCACAAAATTTTAACCTGATTTCTCTATATTCCTCAACTAAGTCTACAAATATACATTTCAGATCTTTTGCTTTTTGTTTTTTGTAATTAGACTATACATGTCGTCAAAACTAATTTGGTTTTGACTCAACTCTTAAAATTTCAATTTTTAATTGCATTTGACTTAATTAATTACGTCAGTTATTAGTAAAAATCAAAATTTGTCTTGACTATACTTGCACACAAAATTATTTTGGGGCCCCAAAATTGCAATTTTGGGGAAAAAAGTCGAAATAGTTTTTCATAGAAGACGAAATTATTTTACTTAAAACCCGAAATTTTTTGACCACCTAGATTTATTCTTTGATTGAAGATATACATAATTGGGTACTTTTTTTACTTCCATATATAGAATAGATTCTGCATAAATCTCAAAAAGTCGAAATACCTCAAAAATCCAAAATCAATTTTGGAAACATGTATAGTCTTGACTCAACTCCAATTTTTTTCAATTTTAATTGCGTCTGACTCA
Organism: Diversispora epigaea; assembly: GCA_003547095.1. Taxonomy (NCBI): domain Eukaryota; kingdom Fungi; phylum Glomeromycota; class Glomeromycetes; order Diversisporales; family Diversisporaceae; genus Diversispora; species Diversispora epigaea. The sequence goes on from PQFF01000448.1 coordinate 32,970, forward strand.
ATTCAATAGTTTTGACAACATGTATAAATTAAATACTAAAAAAAGTCATTTAAAATATTGTTTTTAGTAACAAAATTAATTCTTCTTACTTAAAAAACAAAAAAAAAATCTTAATTTTAAGGTCTTATTTACTTTTTTTAAAACGGTTTATTGGGAGGGATTAATTGGGATTAATTAAAGTGGACGTTTTATATTAACTATTTGTATTGTTTAAATATCGAATGAATCATAGAATATATAAATTTTATTAAATTAAAAAAAAATGTATCAAATTTACGAAGATCATTGCAGATCGTTCTATAAATCTATTCCTAATTTGGTAAAATCCGTGACTGTAGTGCTATATAAAAATCCCTCCATATAGTCACTTTTGGTTATAATCACATTTTTTATTTTTGGTTCGAGGGGTGTGACTATAGAGGGGGTCTACTGTACATTTATTGGATTAAAGATGTCACGTAGTGATACAATAATCACATGTCGTGACAAGAATTCTTATCATCTACGCTATGCTCTAACCATGTGATGAATGTTTTTGTGATATGAAAACTCTTTTGCGAATTTCAAAGTGTCCAATAAATACTAAATATTTGAATAGTTTTTATTTGTTTTCTAAATTAATCATGTCAGAAAATCAGCTTCGTAAAGAAACTACTGAACCGCAACAAACAGCAAAAGCTTCAACAACTCTTCCAGACGTAGAAACGCTTTCGTCTCTAACTAATGTACCATATGTCGATACACATACACATTTACACTATGTTCTTGATCGTCTTCCGGAAAAATTCGGTGTTTGCACTTATCAGGATCTCAAAGAACGCTATTGTCCACCCAACCTAGAAGCTTGTATCAATGTTTTATGTGATCCATTGTCTTTTACTAGTGACGAAATATTCCCTAATACACATTCTGATTGGAAAGTTATGGCAAACACATCTTTCATATATCTTGCAGCAGGGGTTCATCCACACAATTCAAAGGATTATAATGATTATGTTGAAAATAAAATGCGTAAGATTCTTCAACATCCGAAAACTGTTGCGCTGGGAGAAATAGGATTAGATTATCATTATAACATTTCACCTCGAGATATTCAAAAAAAGGTTTTTATTAAGCAAATAGAACTGGCCAAAGAATTAAATAAACCCCTTGTAGTTCATACACGTGAAGCAGAACAAGATACCTTTGATATTTTAATTAAATATGTTCCCAAGGATTGGAAAATTCATGTGCATTGTTTTACTGATTCACCACAATTCGCGAAAGATTTGTTGGATCATTTTCCAAACCTTTATATTGGAATTACAGGAGTTGTAACTTTTGGATCTGCCAGAAATACACAAGAAACGGTTAGATATGTTGTACCCTTTAATAGATTTTTATTAGAAACGGATGCTCCATACATGATACCATCTAAACTCAATAGAAACAAGAAATCGAAAGACAAAGTTACCATATGTCATTCAGGAATGATTCCTTTTGTGGCTCAAAGAATTTCTGAGCTTATGAATAAAGATATTGATGAAGTGATGCAAGCTGCCAGAGAAAATACGAGAAACATGTATGGTATATAAAAAACATGGCACTGTCTACATAAAATTTATATTAAAAATGGAGAGACGGGTACTATCGACCATTAAGATAATATAGATTTCTATAGAAAATCATCTATTAGACTTTATTATGTCTTTTATATAAGATCCTTTAATTTAAAAAAGAAAAAATACAAAAATTATTTTCAAAAATAGAAAAATTATTGTTTATTCTGCAATTAACAATATCAATTATTTAATTAGTTAATTATTTAATTATTTAATTATTTTAATTATTTTAATTATTTTAATTATTTAATTATTTAATTATTTCTTATACTAGGAATAATTACTAGAAAGAAAAACAATTCGATATTAGTTTTTTTTTATTATAGAATTTTGTTATATTCGGCAAAGAAAATTTTCTATCCAAAAATTATCAAACCTAATTTCGATAAAATTTTGAGAGTCACAGAGAAATTGCTCTATCAGCGTAAAATTCAGTTAGTTCTGGAGAGTTAGGTAATGAATCAATATCAAAATCATCACCCGATGCCTAATTCAATATAGAATCGAAAATCAGTAGAAAAATATTTTTTATTATAATAAATAAACAAATTCAGTTCTATTTGTGACAGGACATATTTTCGACATACAACTAACGCAGCCCAACGTTTATATAATTTTTCTGAGAGAATAAAATGTCGACCACCGTCCAATAGAACGCATCCTTCGTAATGATAATGACAATATCTCGAATATTTGCTTTTTAAACTCGCATATGCGATTTCATATCGAGATTTAAAGCTTTCTGGTTCTTCCTGTATTATAAAATTATTATCAAAAATTACCATCGAATAATTAAATAATTGGGTCAAATAATAAACAAATCATTAATGCTAACCCGAAAATAATAATATAAATTAAATACATACATCATCATTTAACATTGTTTCTTGTATATAATGTACTTCTTGATATCTTCTGCGCACTTAAATTTGGATCATTGAATAACAAAAACCAAAATTAATGATTTATGTAGAATTTTAAATAATTTTAAATCAGTTTAAATGATTTTAAATGATTTTAAATCAGTTTAAATAATTTTAAATCAGTTTAAATAATTTTAAATCAGTTTAAATAATTTTAAATAATTTTAAATAATTTAAATAGAATTTTACTTTTTGGAGGAACATAATCTTCGTCGTCATCTTCAGATTCTGACCCTACATTCATTGCATCAAATTTTTCTCCTCCAGATTTAGATTCAGACGATTCGTCATCTGGTGAGTCAGATGAATCATCATTACCTTCATATGAATCATCTAACAATAAGAACGTGAATGTGAAAATATTACATTTATACTAATAATTCGCAGTTTCTCACCATCTAATGGAGTCGACGTCGTCAAGGTTTCTTTATTGCCACTCATAACATCATCTAAGAATGGCATGGAAGAAAATGTATCGGGAAATTCAAGATTTGCTAGATTTGCTAGGTTTACATCAGAAGTTATCATCATAGAATTGATGGAATTGATAGAATTGATAGAATTATTAGGTTGTATTGCTTCAACTACAACCGGAATTCTTACATTCGTTGATACTTCTGTAAACTTATTCTCAGCGTTGACGTTATATATTTGTTCTACGCGCTTATTTTCTTTCTCCTTAGGATAAGAATTTCCAAAAGAAGAAAATTCTTTATCATTTTTTAATTTATTTTCTGTTTTAACTTGATTCAACAATTTCGTTACGTCAGGATGTTTACAGATGGTTTCCCAATTTTTGTTCATAAATAATTTTTCGTGATATCTCTTGAGACCATTAATATACCACTCAATACTTTTTGGATTATTAGTTGCCATTTTTACGCGAATATAATTACATAGATTTGTTGATGAAATTGGAAACAAAGAATTGTCCGAATTTTTCCATCCTTTTTGTTCAGCAAGTAAGATATATGATCTAGATACTGTTTCTCCGTATTCTTTTTTTTTTTTAATTTCAGTTGAATCTGTCGAAACATCAGATACTTCGTCCTTGTTATAATTAGATGCAATAATTTTTTGTGATAAATTTTGTGTCGAAGGGTCAAGTAATTCCGGAACATTAGGAACTGTAGCCACTTCTGCTGCCATATTTTCAGTTTTGATTGTAATAGGCGAAATCGTCGTAGAGGTTGAGGCTGTTATAAAACTCTGTTCACCGATTGTAGATGCTTGTTGATTCAAAGAATTTGTATCAGCATAATTTTGCATTTTTAGATTTTTTTTTTTTTATTATTTACCGCGTTTAAATGAATTTTTCACTGAAACAATATAGTTACCTGTTACATAATAATAAAAAAAAAGTTTAGATCTACATTCAAGATGACCAAAAAAAGAAAGTAAATAATTATATTGATGTGCATTTTAAATATGGGTACACGATTTTATTTACAATGAGAATGACGTTTCCTACATATTTGCTCATCTAAGTGAGGAAAGGAGAGGAGACGAGAAGCTTCCTGTGATTTCTGTTAACATCATTTAAAAATTGGGTAGGCTTCGTATCATTCTTGCAATTATTAATTGAGGTTTGTACTTCTTCTCTAAAATTCTAAAATTTACAACGGAGTCTCATTTTTAATTGTGGTGATTTGTAATTTCTAAAATTAATGTAAAACTAATTATTTATTGTACGATTCATTAATTATTATGATTGGTTGATCAACTTAATTTATGGTCGTACGAATGATTGTCATTATTGACTTTAAGGATTGATTTGGATGAATTGTAAATGTGTAAAAAATGAAGTTTGATTTAAACTTTCCATACGCCGCACAACCCGACATCAGTTAGTGTACTTTTATTATTATTCTTCATTTACAGTAACGGGAATTAATTCTTACTGGGTTTACTAATATTTCTATTATTTTAATTGAACAAAAAAGTTCGGGCTAATCAGAAAGATGTTTATTATCAGAAATTATTGGAACAACAAGTATCCAATGTTTTTCGATTGTTTTTTGGTGTGTCTCAAATGTATTCTTCATTTATTTTATAAGAAATATAAGAAATATAAAAAATGTAAAAAAATGTTGAGACGAAGAATTTCTTTTTAAAGGCACGCGTAGGCAACACTTATATCAAAAAGAAGTAAACTTAATATCTGATCTTTTCTATTTTTTCTTGACAGGTAATTTCTAGAATGCATTTTTTTTTTTTGATAAATTTAAATCTTATCATTGATTAATTGATTAATTGATTTTTAGGCACTCAAACTTTAGGAGAAGAATACTGTGACATAATGCAAATATCCGAATCAACTAAAGAGGAGCCGTCTATTGGAGTTAGTGAAAATACCATGCAGATTTTGTTTAACAAAGATAATTGTTTGATATTCTCTCATTGTTGCACTAGAGACGATGTACTTCAATATTTTTTCACGTGATATTCCCATATCTTTACTCCCAAAGAATTGCCAAACTTCAAAGGAATATGAGGTCAACTTTAAAGATAAATTCTAAATTTCGTGGACAATCATCAAGTGAACATGTTCAACTACGTGAATCCGTTAATAATTTGATTATTAAGATTCATTCATTTCTAAGAAACCATATTCACCCAATGCATCTCGCAATCTTTTATTTTTATGGTGTATATTATAATTTATCGAAGCGCGCGACCGGGATTCGATATGTATGTTATTTTTTTTTTAGCTAAATCATGTCTTTGTCTCAATTTCGTACATTTATCTGATTGTACCATCATTCATTCATTCATTCATTCGTTTAATAGATATTTACTAAACAATTGGGTCCTGGAGAACAACGTATTGGATACGAAATACTCGGACTTTTGTTAATAATCCAAATTATGATTCAAGCTTATCTTCATAAAAAGGAACGTATCAAAGGTTCCATTTTCGGTGGTGATAATAGAGAATATGAAGATGAAGCGAACATCGAGTAATAATTTTTTACTTTGAATTTTTTTATTATTTTTAAAATTAAAATTAAAAATTCATCAATTTTCGAATTTTTTTAGTGAAGAAAAAAATTTACCTTCAACAATGGGTCTCACTCCACAAGAAGCTGTGACTCGCAAATGTACACTTTGTCTCTCTCTTCGTAAGAATACTACAGCAACTTCATGTGGTCACTTGTTTTGTTGGTCATGCATTGTTGAATGGTGTCGTAATAAAGTAAGTAGCAAGTATAACAATGTTATTTCTTGCATATAATAATATTTTTGATATTAAAATTTATATTTTCTTCATTAAAAAAGCCCGAATGTCCACTATGCAGACAACATGTCAATCTCTCACATTTACTTCCAATATATAATTATTAAAATATTTATTTTGTATTCATTCCATTCGATAAAAATTAATAAATATTTAAATTATCCATTATAATACATTATGGATTTAATTACTATAGTTTACAATTAAATAATATATTATCAATTAGTCGCGTTGATCCAACGTATAATGCGCCTGACAAAATAGCACCTTTTTCTTTAATTTTGTCGATTTCTTCTAATGTGTCAGGATCAGCTAATGACAAATAATCCAATTTTATGGAAAATCCAAGTTTTTGTGCTTCATTTTCTTTAGTGACGCGCTCTATAAGCTCAAAAGCAGGATCAAGGAGGTTTTTACGATCCTTTATATTATTATTTTCAAAAGCTTTCTTTGTCTCAATTAAACTTTGATGTAATGTGATTGCAACCTTTCGCATTTCAGGTGTGAGATATTTATTACGAGAACTCATAGCCAATCCATCTTTTTCTCTAACAATATCTCCAACATGCATTTCTATAGGAAAATGCAAGTCTCGAATCATATTTCGTATAATCACACATTGTTGTGCATCTTTTTGGCCAAAAAAGACATTATCAGGTTGAACGATGTTAAATAATTTTGTACAAACCGTCGCAACACCACGAAAAAATCCTGGACGAGTTTTTCCTTCCATCTTATTTGTAAAGAAATTAAAAATTGTAAAAAAATATCTTGAAATTTGATCATCAAATTATTATTATCTACCTGATGAGATTTTCCTTTTACTTCAACAAAAGTACCCTGTTGTTCTTCAATTTCCAATGGAATTCCTGCTGGATATATTTCTTCCACTTTTGGAAGAAACACTGCATCAACACATTTAAGAGAGGATAATTTGTCAAGATCATCAGATAATGTACGAGGGTATTTGTCAAGATCTTCACTCGGAGCAAATTGCGCGGGATTTACAAATATAGAAATGACGATAATTTGACAATATTGATTCGCTTGTTTTACTTTAAAAAATTAAAAAATATTTAATAACTCTAATAGACATTTCTAAATTTTTCCAAATTGAAATAAAAAAAATACACTATTTTTTTTTTTACTTAGACTCAAATGTCCTTCGTGTAAACATCCCATAGTCGGAACAAAGCCAACTAGTTTGTTTTCTGAACCTATTTTACGCCGCCAATTTCTGAATGAAAATATATTTTCGAAAATTTGTATTTGAGTGTCGCTCAATGTCTATTTACATCAATAAATAAAAATTAAACAACTTTTATACACATAAAAATTTCGAGAATTCAAAGCAATTTACCATTTTATTCATCATTAATTGTAATAGAAATTAAAAAAATACACGTGAACCACCCAGTAAAGTTCAACCCTTCAAGACAATGAGTGCAAGTAATCGAACAGATAGGATATCAATGTGTATGCAACATATAATGAGCACGGGCTGCACAAGTATATCGAGTAGTAACACCAAGTTAGATTAACCCCTGGTCTCCTGCGTAACGGCCAATAAAATTTTAAACAGTCGTTTCACAAATTTTTGCATGGTGCATTAATAAGAGTAGAAGTCCAAGCACTCGGAACTAACAAAAAACTGGGCAAAACTATGTTATTTCATGCGATACAAGTATATGCCAAAAAAGGTTTATGGCACAAATTATCTCGACGCGACATACATACATTATAAAATATAAAAAATGAAAAATTTCACTCACTCAAACTATAATAAAGTCAGTTAACTGGTGAAAAATTATCATCCCTTCAGTTTCCATTCTCAACTTTTTTTTTTTGTTTCGTTTAGTTTCGTCAACTTTTTACTTTAAAGTACCGTGCCTTGAGAGTTTCAGTTAGTTTTTCTTGCAATATCGACTTACAAATTCAAACATTTTAGCATTTTATTTCTTTCATCTTGAAACATCATGCCGTCCAAAACTTCGAAATACGTATATCACGGACATAGCAAAATAATTTCTGGTGTTATTACAGTTTTAGAAACTACCAATAAACCACTCTCTTTACAAGAGTTAGTTGATGAAATGACTAGACGACAATTAGTGGTTTTTCAGTATGTATTATTTTTTTTTTTAACCATCTTAAATGTTGGAATTAGCAAAAACTTCATCTCTTTAAATTTGGTATATATCAAGTTAAAACGTAAAAATTTCTTTTATACAGTGGTGCAACACCTAGAAATACCGTCAGTGGAGAAATCAGCAAGCTTCTTAATGCAGTAGGTCCCAACAATGCGCCCATCCTAAAAGTAAACCAGGGAAAACTTACCAAGTTTTTTTTGCGACCGCGTCACCAAGAAGCACTGTAAATATATAAAATTTATATTTTAAAACTTTTAACTATAAGATATTGACTCACCATTTAATATATTTATTATAGTAAACAAGTGTCAAGTGTATCAAGTGGAAAGATTCAAAAAAGACATTCTACTCGATCTACACGCAATAATCATTGTTCTCAGATGACAACCACGACAACCACAAGTTCAACAGACACTCAAAATCAAAAGGAGCGCGTTCATGAACAAAAGAAACGTCGTCAAATAATAGAGGATCTCAAGTAAGTTTTATTTGATAATATATTGATAATTTAGATAATTTATCAGATTTAGATAATTTTGATAATTTTGATAATTTTGATAATTTATCAGATTTAAATGATGATCTAATCATAAAAAATTATTAAAATTATATAGAGCTGCTTATTTGTTATCTTGTCTTTCGGCGCATTCATTCTGGCTAAATTTCAAAAATGAACCAGAAAAGGACTTTAAGTATTTCTTGGAAGCTCATATTGATGAAATTTCGAACGGTACTGCAGAAAGCGATATTGATCTTACAAATGTATCGATGGAAATTGATTCTTGTACGGCAAATTATTAAACAATTGGTTACCACCCAAAAAAAAATAAAATCAATCAAACAACAATAAATAATAAAAAATAAAATTAAAATTAAAATTAATAATAATAATAATAATAATAATAATAATAATAATAATAATAATAATAAATAATAAAAAATATAGACTTTTAATCATACAATCCTCTAGTAATTTCAGTAATTTTTATTTTAATTGTAGATATTAATTTTCCCCAAATCCTTTGCGACTTTTGCCTTAATAATGTAATTCACCGTTAAAAAGTGAGTTTCGATCTATCATAAAATTATCGGGGGTTTTTTTTTTCTTTTCTTAATAATTTCTTGTATATTTGTTTGTGACGGCCTTTTTATAGATTAGTTTTTATGTTTCGATTTATCTTTTAACTACTTCCTTTAAAAATTTCCCCTATTTTTTATAGAACTTTGATTTTTTTTCCCCCCTTTTAAAGGGCAATAATTATAGATAAAAATTAGTAAAAATTTAGATCAGTTAAATAAAAATTTTGACTTCTAGCTTTTATAAAAATATATATCTAAATTTGGTAATCTAAATTGTTTTTACAAAATGGTTAGTCTAAAAATCTCTTTTTATGTTAAATTTTATAATATCATATCCATGCTACGATTATCAATTTTATTTATTTCTAAAGAATTATCCACATTCATTGATTCAGTATCCGATTCACTACTTTTACCACCTGGATCGATTTTACGATCGTCCCTTATAGAAATTACTTCTTGGGACTGTATATTACTTGTGACACCTTCTTGAGAATTTAAGGATGCATTCAATACAACATTTTGTATTTCTGTTATTTCGGTCACTTTGGATTGAATCGACGAATGTTTTTGATGATTTTCTTGCCGAGATACATTCGATGTTAGTAATAACATGTCTTCAACTTTCTTTTCCACTGGACAATTTCCAACTGCTTTTGATGAAATATTATTTATTTGCTCATTTTCGATACGACGTCTTTGTTTCAATTGTTCCATTATTGACCGTGTCATTGAGGAATCACCGCGTCCTCGGCTTTTGGGTTTAATTGGTCGTGGAGTACGCGAAAATTTAAGATTTTGTTGTATTTGGACAGGCGATATTGGTGACATTTGTTTTCCTTCTACCGTTGAATTGGAATTTAAATGGTACGTTGATGTTGGAGTAGGATTTGATGGAATTTTATTTCCTGAAGGTAATGTTGTACCCGTATTACCTATTATTTCACCAATTGAATTTAGAGTAATCTCCGTTACAGGTGGAGGTGGGGGGAACTGATTATTATTATTATTATTATTATTATTATTATTTTAATGAAATATTTTTAGTTTTGAATTTGAAATGAATTCTGTATTATTATTAATTTACAATTTAAATTAATAGTACCTGACGATTAGGTTGATTAAAATGCACAGCTGCCCATGGTGGATAATCTCTTTCGAGTTGGATAATTTTGTCTTCTAGAATTTTTATTCTTGTATATACGTCTATAGGAACAGGCGAGACTAAAAAAATTTTTTTTTTTAAAAAAAAAGAGAATTATAATATTACTAATATCTTTCAATTTAATTATTATTTTTTTTTTTTTAAAAAAAAAAAAATAATAATTAAATTGAAAGATATTAGTAATATTATAATTCTCTTTTTTTTTAAAAAAAAAGAGAATTATAATATTACTAATATCTTTCAATTTAATTATTATTGTTTTTTTTTTAAAAAAAAAGAGAATTATAATATTACTAATATCTTTCAATTTAATTATTATTGTTTTTTTTTTAAAAAAAAAGAGAATTATAATATTACTAATATCTTTCAATTTAATTATTATTTTTTTTTTTTTAAAAAAAAAAAAATTTCTACCAATTTTTAAATTTAAATGTTTTTCAATATTTTGTATTCTTTCTTCAACGCCAGTTGGTAACTCTTTAGTTTTGTCATTCCGTTGATTTGCTGATAAGAAAGTAGAACGAGCCAAAGGACCATCATCATTATTTACCACATCATGTTTCATTTGAATATTACGGTTGATTTCTGCAGCATCTGTGCGTGCACATGATATTACATCTGAAGGTAATAAATAAAAATGATAAAAATGATTAGATTCATCTATTAAATAAATAATCGTTTTTATAAGATTATTACCATCAGGATCGTTGGGATTACTGGATTTTCGCAAAAATTCTGCTCTGTTGCTATTATTTATTTCCGATTTTTTGAGTTGAACAAACATATCAATTCTCTGTTCAATCTGAAAAATTAGAATTTAATTAAATTTTAATAAATTTTAATGAATTTTAATAAATTAGAGAGAGAGTGATATATATAATTACCTCTAAATTAGTTGCTTTTATCTGAACAATTTGGGGACTAATTAATTTCTGAATTCTTTTCGCTATATTCTCATCTACTTGTAAAAATTCAATTTTTTAATTATTTTAAATTAAGAATATACATAAATGAATAATAATATACAAACTTGATGATCCATCATCTGATTCGTTTTTCCTTTTAGAAGATAATTCGTTGACTTTGGTATTTGATTTCCATAACTGAAAAAAATGGAAAAGATGCGATCTCGTTATAAACTGTAAAAAATAATTCGAATTACAACTTATTAAAATTTACATTTAATCCTTGTATTAACCATTCAATGTGTTTTGGTAATTGTCTTTCATAACCAGACGAGAGAACAATCAATTCCATTTTAAATGCTCGGTCGGTTTCAACCATTCCCATCTAAAAGTCGTTACAATAATAAATTTCACAATTTCCAAGTTCATCACATTTTATTTCAAAATTGCTTGCCTTTGAAAAGAATTCGATAAATAGTTCATGCCATTCGTTTTTTATTTCTTCCTTTGAATTTTCTACTTGTAAAGTGTGAGTTTGTACCAAATCGATTTGAACATTATGAGCGGATATCTTTTCTTCAACTTTGTCGTCCATAATCTATTTCTTTCTAAGTAACTTCCTAAATATATTTTTCGAAATATATTATTACAGATTAGATTGTCATTTATTGGCCAATCATGCTATCAACCAATAACGAGAAAAATAAAAAAAATTTTTCGTTAGCTCTTTATCGACACGGAAATTTCGTTTTCATTTTCATTTTCATTCTCCTGTGAATTGTAAATCGAAATTGCATATATATTTATCTTTTATATCTTTATATCTTTTTATATCTTTTTGAAGAGTCGTGTTAAGTATAATAATAATACAAATTTCCAATTTCTTCATAATTTTTCTTTTTATAATAATTTAATTTTATTATAAATTTATAAATTTTGGGACAAAGTAATAATAAAGGTGTGAACATTTAAGTACAAAGAAAATAATTTATAATTTCAATTAAAAATAAATCGTAATTTGGTTAATTAAATTCTAGAATAAAGCTTATGAACTAAAACTTGGATTTTTAATTAGTTTAAATATAAATATAGTAAATATGAAAATAAAATACAATAATAACTAATTATACAAGATTTATAGAAATTTGAATAAAAAAGAATTGTAAAATAAAAAGATTAACTAATCTCGCTTACTGTTTATAATTCATTCCTTTGATTCCTGGTTTTTCAATGTATTCACCACTCTACCAATGACAAGGGTAGAAGGTGCAATTACATTTTCTTTCTCAACCACCTCACCTAATGTTGAAACTGTTGCTTCAATACATCTTTCTTCAGGACGATTACTATTTTCTATAAAGATTGAAGGCAAATCTGGAGGATAACCTTTATCCAACAATTCTTTACTCAACTCGGATGATTTACCAACAGCCATAAGTACAACTGTCGTACGCATCATATCATAAGTGGGTAAATTAGGTAATTTTCCTTTAGTACCTTGACCTGTGGTGATGAGAACTTGATCAGACAAACCCCTATGAGTGACCGGAACATTTGCAGCCATAGGAGCTGATAATCCACTACTAATACCCGGAATCACTTCAACATTCCAACCTCTTTCTTTAAAGAATGCCACTTCCTCTCCACCCCGTCCGAACAAGAATGGATCACCTATCTTTAATCGAATCACAGTTTTCCCTTCATTTAATGCTTCAAGACACCAATTCTGAATTAAATCTTGTGCATCTTCAGATTTAGTTTCCCCTGATTTAGAAGGAGCCAAACGGATCTCACATGTTACATTGGAAAATATAGCTTTAGGAATAAGTTTATCAGATACTATTAAATCAGCTGAATTTAGAGCCTTGGTAGCCTTAATAGTTAATAATTCTGGATCACCAGGTCCTGCACCAACAATGATAATACGACCGGTACAACCTTTTTTACCTTCAGAAGAAGTGATTTCCGAATATTTTGGAACATTATTATTTTTATAATGAGACATTAATTCATCAATTATTTTATCATTCAACAATTTTAATTCATCTAAAGACCACTCCTCACAAATCTTTGACATCCAATTCATCCTCTTTTCAGATGAAGAATGATCAGGATCAAATTCTCTTAATTTTTGTCTTAATAATCCAACAGTTTCTATTGAGTCACCAATTCCTTGAGGTAAATTATCTTGAATATGATTACGAATTATAGTAGCTAATTTTGGACCTTTTCCGTTGGTGGATACAGCTATCTGAAGAGGACCATCTCGATGTTCCGCCATGAAATAAAAATCACATAATGGTGGAACATCTGCCACATTGACAGGAATATTCCTTTCTCTACAAAACTGACATATTTCACGTGATCTCACCGGATCATCGATGGCGGAAAGGACCATATCTATTCCATCTAAATCGGAAATTTCAAATTCACGATTGATCCATTTATGAATTTGATTTTGTTGAATACGATATTTTAGTTCTTCCTTGAGACCTTGTTCAGGACATACAAGAGTTATTGAAGAGTCAGCTTCCAATGCTTTTATGACTCGACTACAAGCAACATTTCCACCACCAACGATAAGAACATTTTTATTTTTTATTCTCCAAGCGAGGAGGAGTGAACCACCAGCTCTTATTGAGGGGAACTCTCCTGAATTCATTTTATCAATAATTTTTTAAAATGTTTACTAATTGTGACCTGACCCATTTAAATATCTTTTTTAAAATATCCGATAATCTATGATACACAATCAAATTTGACACCTGATCAAATTACATTCTAATCTAACTTACTTATCATCTGATAATAAATGCTATGTATTTCTTTAAATTCAATTTCTCGAAATCGATTTAAATTGATCAGTTATTACATGTGATTGCTCGTGTAACCAAATTTTCGGAAGTAAGAAATTTACTTTATATTTTCCACCTTGTAGTTAAAGTAGTCAAAGTAGTTAAGTAATAATATTATATATATTATATTAATATTTACTGATTACAATTTAAATACTTTAATTAACAGGAAGTTGGATTAAATATAATAATCAAATATGATGAGATTGTTTGGATTTTATATGAAACACGAATTAAATATTTAATACTTTTTAATATGAAAAAGGTTTCAATCTTTTAATTCAATAATTCAATTGTGAAGTAATTTATACTTTGGACAACAGTTTTATTTATATTTTATGTGGTCCAGTAAATATAAATAATATGTTATTAATATTATAATATTTCGATGAATTGTAATAAATGTAAATGGTTTTTTTTTTCTTCTCAATTTACCCCAGATTTTGAGACTTTTTTGTACTACTACTTTAAAAATACTTTAAAAAATAATTATTGTCATTTACTAAATTAATCGTTATTTTCGAAAAATTCTCTTTACTCTTGAAAATTATGGGAGGTCATACTTTTGAAGAAATAAAGTATGTAATTCAAAAAGTATTTTCAAGTACTTTCAATATGGATTTAGGATATTTTTTTACCTTTAAAAATAATGGATATTTAGATCAAAGTGGGACGTTATCTTTAAGGACCCTTTACTCTCTTTAACTTCCTTACGGGATAAAGGTGTTAGAGGGAATGTTTGTTCTTTTAGTTTAAGGTCTGTTTGTTGGAAGGTATGTAAACTGTAAACTTATCCAAAGTTATTCAAAAGTTATAGAAAAGTCTCTGCTGCAAAGCCAATTACTAAATAATTCTCACGTTTTTTTTTAAAAAAATAGTTATACTTGTCTTATCTACCAAGTTTAGATATTTCAACTTGGACTTTAACTCTTCATAAAGAACGTCAACACTATGCGGATCTTCGTCAAAAATATATTACCAGTCCAGTTTCAGAAACTGAAAACGATAACACTTCCAATGATTTAAGCGTGAATAACCCGTTATCTTTAGACCAAGCCGTTTGTATAATTCCGTGTATAATTCTGTGCATATGCAATGTTTATTGAAATTTATTATGTATATGAAAAGAAAAGATTAGTTGATGATGATTATTTATAATTAATTTAATTAATGTAGAATCCTTGGCAAGAATATTTTAAAGATACCGAATTACGAAAAATTATTCGACAAGATGTGGAAAGAACGTAAGTGCATTAATTAATTTCAATTAATTTCAATTAATTTCAATTAATTTTATTATATTTTATTATATTTTACCAGATTTCCGGATAATGAATACTTTCGTAATCCGGAGGCACAAAATCGATTATTAGACATTCTATTTATTTATTGTAAAATGAATACGGATGTTTCTTATCGTCAAGGAATGCATGAATTATTGGCACCAATATTATGGGTAGTTGATGATGAATCCATACCAAGCGCAAATGGATATGCAGTAGAAAATGATGAAATTACGATAATTAGACAAACATTGAATTCTGATTATGTGGAACATGATACTTTTGTTCTTTTTAGTTCTTTAATGAAAGCAGCAAAAATTAATTATGAATATAATGATGAGGTTTTTAATCGTAGACCTAAGGTAATCTATTTATTTTGATTATTTAATTGGATTTTAATTGGATTTTAATGGGATTCAATTGGAATTAATTGGATTTAAATTGATTAAATAATTTTCAAATAATTGAATATTTAGCGCTCTCAAGGAACCGATCTGGATTATTCAAGAATGATTAAAGAAGAAGTAAATTTTTTAAAAATTTCTTATTTAAATTTAATTTATAAATTATTATTATTAATTTTTTTTTTGTATACGTTCATGTGTAGGCAGCCAAGTTAACTCCAGTAGTCATGAGATGTAATAAAATTTATGAAGAATATCTACAAAAAATTGATCCAGACTTATTTCTTCATTTAAACAATTTAGAGATTGAACCTCAACTTTATGGAATGTAGGTACTTTTTTTTTTTCTCATCTTTGAACATTATAAAGTAAATAAAAAATGAATTTGATTTCTTTTATTTAAATATTTTATAATATTAAATAGACGTTGGGTGAGGTTACTTTTTGGTCGGGAATTTACTTTAGAGAAAGTTTTAATATTATGGGATGGAATGTTTGCCGAAGATCCGACTTTGAGAATTGTAGATTTTGTATGTTTAACAATGATGTTACTAATTCGAGATGAATGTAGGTTTTATATTATATTATTATATATTATATTACCATATTATATATTATACTATTATTTATTAAAATTTTAATATTTTAATATTTTATTTTAGTACTTGAATCTGATTATGCCGGATGTTTAAGCAAGTTAATGAGATATCCTCCAATAGATGAAGTTGAATTACTTGTTTCCCAAGCGATTTACCTTCGAGATCATTTATCTATCGAAGGAGGAAGATATATAATTCAACAAAATGCAATTAGATCAGGAAAATCTATTACATCTCAACCACTTCCAGATACTATTGAATCTAATAATAATAATAATAATAATAGTAGTAGTAGAATTGAAGGTTTGGTACCAGATAGTTTAGTTCATGTTACAAAAAATGTTTTTGATACAGTTAACACAGGGATGCTAAATAAAGCTATTTCTTCGGTAGTAGGTGAAGTGAAGGTGAGTTGACGGTATATAGAATTCTTGGAAAAATAAGATAAAAAATTCATAAAGATCATAAAATCATAAAAACGGGAGTGATCATTTTTTTATCAATACAAAAAATAATCAATTCAGGTATTCGGATTTTAATATATTTATTTATAGGTTTATATTGTTTATTATTATTTTAAATTAATATTTTACAGAAAAATCTTGGTAACTCTCGGAATCGTAATGAGCAAGATAATCAAAGACGTCAAAACTCAACATCAGATTTTATCAACAAGAAATTTTATTCAAATTTGTCTCAACAAGTATCGAATGACCCATTACGTACGGAACGTCCGGATCGTACAGACACATCTAAATATAATAATAATAATAATAATAATTCTATAAAAAATAATTTAGAAGAATTTACAAAATTACGAGAACAAAATCGTCAAATGAGTATTATTTTACAAAAAAGTATTGATATTCTTGAACAAGAAATTTTGGGACGAACGAAATCTCAGGAAGATACAGATAAAATAGAAAAAAGTTCTGAAGGATCAACATCACGATCATCTTTTGAATATGTAGCAAGTAATAATAATGAAGAATCTAGTACAGTTCCATCAGATGGAATTTCAGTTCTTAATGTATTACATGGACTTAAACATATTAGAGATGTATTAAATGGTTCAATGAAAGAATTTAATTCCAATATATTAGATTTTTCATCATCAGATATATCAAATACATCAAATAATAGTACAGAAGATCATGAACGTGAACATGAAAATGAACATTGGGAAGTGGTTGATGATGGAATTAGTGTATTAAGTGTACCAGGAACAGAAGATGAAATTGCATCTATTAAATCTAATAATAATACAAAACAAGAGAAATCTATTGCCAAATCAGAAATAAAATCAATTTATTCATCAATTCCTTCTTCATCATTCTCATCATCACTTCCATCACTTCCAATTATGTCATCGTCATCTGAAACCTCGTCATCATCACCATTATCAAGAAATACTATTGACAATGCTTCTATAACAACAGCAACAACAACAACAACATCATCATCAACACCAACAACACCAACAGCAAGAACTCCAAGAATTCCTAAACGTTCATCAAAACTTAAATTAAAATTAGAAGATATATTATATGATGTAGAAAATAATAATGGTACACCGAAATCATCGATTACATCCAATTCAAAATATAGTTGGATGATCGAAGGATATACGGATGATGATGATAATTCATTATTTAATCCTAAACGAGCCAGTATTGGTAGTATTAATAGTTTATCTAGTTATGCATCAGGTTCCGGATATGGTTCAGGATACGCGGATTATGAAGAAGAATATCTCAAGAAAATATTACCAACGACGACGACGACGACAACATCAACAATATCACCAACACAAAGACGTTCAAAAAATCCCATTTCAACATCATCAACAGCAACACCACCACCATCATCACCAACATCATTATCAACTTCAACACCGACATCATTATCCGGGGGAAAAATTGATCCATTAGGTGCAACCCCTTTTACTTCAAAAAATATTGAAGGAAGAAATAGAAGTGAAAGTATTGGTTCAATATCATCAACTACTTCTAATAATGATAATGGTAATGATAATGATAATAGTAATAATAATAATGGTTATAATAATAATAATTATAATAATTATAATAATAATTATAATAGTAATAGTTATTATAGTAATAATAATCATAATAATAATAATCAACATTCTATTACTTCAATGGTTGAAGATCCATTGGGAGTTTTATAAATTATTTTATCATGTCACGTATTTTATTATTATTATATTGTTTTAAGTTATTACTATCAGTTATTATTATCAATTATTATTGTCAATTATTATTATGATTATGATTATTATTATTATATATCATTATTTATTTAAATATTTTTATTGATTTCAAAAAAAAAAGAAACATTAAACAATTGTATTGATAGTAAAAAAGAAAAAATAAATGGTTCCAATTTTTTTGTATTTGATATACCTTAAATATAAAATAAAATAAAATAAATATAAAATGAAATAAATATAAAATGAAATAATGAATAATAATTAATAAATAATGAATAATAATTAATAAATGATGAATAATAATTAATGAATAATAATTAATGAATAATAATTAATAAATTAATATTACCAAGTAAAATTTAAAAGTACAATTAAAAATGGAAGGATTCATGAAATACTACAACAGCTATTAGTCTATAAGGATTATAATAATGATGATATAAAAAAAATGAAAAAAAAAAATTGTTAGAATAATGAATTAAAATGTTTAATATTTTGATATAAAAAAAAATAATTCAAACCTTCTTCGCTTGTTTATAAAATGCTTTTGATTGAAATGAAATTTCTTGAGATCTATCAATTAGATCTTCTAATTTTTCACCACGTTGTAAAAGTGTCTCTATGGTTTTATTCTAAATAATAATAATAATAATAATAATAATAATAATATTGATGATGATGATTATGTGAGTGATTATGAATTATTATAATTATGAATTATCATTATGAATTATTATTATTATATATAAAATCATTATAATTTATATTTATATTTACCATGACAAGTTTGGTTTCATCTAATTGAGTTTGAACTTTAACAATTTGATCCGCTTGTTTAGGATCTTGATATTTGATCAAATAATTTTTAAGTTCGGGAAAAACAATTGATTGAGGTATCCATTTATCTCGAGGAAATTTTATGAGAAATTCATCAAGAATTTTATTTAATAAAGAAAATGCTACTCTTTGAGGATATTCATTATCACAAATCATAATTCCCGCTAATCCTTCAGTTCTCGAATATGCATAAAATACGTAATCTAGGATAAAAAATAATTCCAAAAAATAAAGTCCATATATTAATTAATAGATATATTATATAGATAGAATATTACATACACATATATATATATATATACATATATAATAGATAAAATAGATAGAGAGAGATATATATATTTTATGCATACTATTTTCTTCAACACTTTGTCTTTGACCAGGTTTTGTTCTTTCAGCTACAGTTTTTGAGAAAAATGTCAAAAACTCTTGAACACTAAATAATGTAAAAAGATTCTATTAAAGTTTATTTTTTTTACCGAGATATTATTATTATTATTATTATATTATTATTATTTTTAACAACCAACCTGTTTCGTTGAAAAAAACCAAAACCAGAGAGATCGTGTTCTCCAGCTAAATTTACCACCGCATCGTTTTCTGTAGAAAAAATCGTAAGAGAATAGATCTTCATTTTTTTTATTTTATTTTTTATATATATATATAATATTTAAGAAGAGTTATTAGATGTGTAATGTACTATGGGTAAAGGGGCTTTGTTCGATACCGTATATGTAGATCATTATACCCAATTTTATAACTTTACCCAAGCCTTGGTATAATTAATGAGCTACAATAATGTCATATGCAATAAATTAGGTTTAAAAAGTTTACTTTTTAGCCAACTACCTACATATAAAATTTATGGTTACTTCAAAATTATTTTCTCTTTTTTTCTTTTAACGTCTCATAAATGGTAACCATAAAAATTACATAGTAAATATATAGTCATATAAAAAGAATGAATATTAAGAAAAAAATCTAACACCCAACTTGCCGTCACATGAAAGGAAGTCCATTCAGTAAATTACTTTACCTATTTTTTTTTTTTATCTATCTTTTATATATATATATTTTTGATGCATCACAAATTTACGAAAAATCAAAGTTCAAAATTCAAAATTTACGTGTCTCCATTGTATAGTACATGGAGATAAATTCAATTTAAAAGAAAATGATTAAATCCTAAGAAGTAAAAACTTAGTATAATTAGTTTGCACGCATATATATATATTTGCGAGAAAAATAACAATAAATTAACGAAAGTATAGAGAAAGAAAGAAAGTTAACAGGAAATAAAAAGTGGAATATTGAGCATATTTTGTTCGCGTGTTTTACATCCATTACAACTATGTATTATATAATTATCCATAACATTATGAATGTTTAATTCATTTAATTATAATTATCATACGCACGATAACCAGTTTCTTAATGCCAAATTGAGAAATAAACTAGAAAATAAGATTTTGGTGTAACAACAAATAATAAATACTATAATAAATACTATAATAAATATAATTACCCATAATAAAACTCTGCTCCTTATTACTCCTTAAGCAAATCCTGCTTCATCCTAGATCGCAATTACACATTTCACGTGGCTACTAATTTATGTAGGAGATCCAGGAGTTCAGAACACTCATTTTCAAATATGGAACTTTAATTTTATTTAATTTAATTAATTAATTTTGATGATGATTTATATTTAAAGTGATCAATTTGTTCAATTTGTACAATTTGAACTTTTGTCCTTTTCATAAAATATAACAATATCTTTAATATTTTAGAAAAAAAAAATGAGTACATATAATACTACAAATCAGAATTCCACAGTATTGAATTTTTTAGATAATGATAATAAATTATTTCCAATTATTCTTATGGCTGGTGTTACAGTAGCATCTATGTTATTACATTTGGCTCTTGCTCATATCTTGAAATCAAGAACTGGATGGCTTTTTGATCATGCAATTCTAAAATATTGGTAATTTCTTTTTTAGTAATATTTATTTATTAATATACATTTATATAATTTTTTTGTTGATTTTTATTAATATTTATAATTAATGGTTATTAATATACAATATTTATAATATTTACAGTAAAATACCCTCATTTTTTGTATTCTCAATATCAGCAATTCTCCTTACGTTACCATTTATATCCGATGTCGATTCCAGATTATTAATTCCAATTCAACATACATTTGAAATTTTACTTATAATATTTTCTACATGGACAGCAGTTGGAGTTGTTAAAGCTGTAGTTGAAACAATTGCATTCAGTAATGACAATAATGATAGTAATGATAATAATAGTAGCAATAGTGGTTCGAAAAAGAAAAAGGAAAATAGAAAAATAGCCACACAATTATTAGTTGCTTCAAGAGTTGTTATTTCAATAATATTTACATTAGGTGTGGCTTGTGTATTATCAACTTTTCCTACTGCTTGGAACTTGGGAATGGGTTTAGTAGCTAGTGCTAGTATTATTGCTTTGATTCTTGGATTTGCAGCTAGGCAAACATTGACGGTAGTAAATCTCTCTCTCTCTCTTTATATATATGTTTCATCTCACACGCTCTCTCTATATAAATTTCATAATAGAATTTATTGGCAACATTACAAATTGCTCTTACCCAATCAGTTATACTGGGTGATTATGTGGTCGTTGATAATTATCAGGGTGTAGTGGGTAAATATGTTATTATTTATTATTATCATTATTATTATTTATTATTATTTATATTATTAATTATTTATCATCATTATTATTATTATTTTATTATTTAGAGGAAATCCAATCACAATACATAGTACTAAAATCTATCGAAGAAAAAAGAATCTTAGTTCCATTATCAAAATTAATTAATACAACATATGAAAATTGGTCACGTTCCAGTGAAAAATTGTCATTGGGTTTCGAATTATATGTTGATTATGGGATTCCATTAGATGATTTAAGAAATTATTTTATATCGGAAGTTTGTAAATGTGAATATTGGGATCAAAGAAATGCTCTTTTGTATGTAAGTATATATACATATATATATATTACTATTATAGTATATAACTAGTGTATATTATAGATATAATTGATATGATTTTTTAATTTAGATATCTGATGTTAGAGAATCGGTATTGGTACTGACTGCCAGAATGACCAGTAGGTTTTAATTCAATTTGATTCAATTTGATTTATTATTATTCAATTTTATTTATATTTAATTTTTAATGTTTTTAGCTACAAATTTTGAAAAAGGCAATAAAATGAAGATTATAATGAGAGAAAAATTGGTAATTACACATATATCAAATTAATTCAAAACTTTTTATTTTTATTATTTTTATTATTTTTATTAATATATTTTTTTTTTATTATTTATATTAATTAATGGTTATTATTGTTTATCTGTATTATTAGATTGAATATATAACAACAACTTATCCTCAATATTTGCCACGTATCCGAAATGAAACAGTTCTTACAAGAACTGGAATTGATAGTATGAAAAAAATTATAAGTAAAATGGAAGATCCTGTTTTAGATGATTATATTTTGAATGAGAAAAGTTAAACGTAGATATAATAAATATTTTGATGTATTTAATGTATTCTCGATGAGAAAAAAAAGATATTTTATTTTATTTATAACATTTACTTATGTAACATTTCATCTCATAATAAATGATTGTTTCAATAAAAATTATTTCGTCCGAAAATTCCGCGATGCATTATTGATTTTTTTCTTGTTTTTTTTTTGATTATCCCCGAATATTCCCCCGACGAATTATCTTTTTTTTTATTTCCTAATATTCCCCCGATAATGAAAAAAAAAATTAATTAGAATAATAAAAATCGGAATATTCTCCATATTCCCGATGCACCTTTAAGCATCTTTAAGCATCTTCATTTATTTGTCACTTTCACACTTACACTTTTTCGCACTAAATCACGTAATTTTTTGTAATTTTCGTAATTTTTAATTTTTTGTCGGAATATTTCCGATGCACCTTTAAGCACCTTCATTTATTTGTCACTTTTATACTTACACTTTTTCGCATTAAATCGAATTTTCGTTCGTAATTTTCGTAATTTTCGCAATTTTCAATTTTTGTCGGAATATTCCCGATGCACCTTTAAGCACCTTTAAGCACCTTCATTTATTTGTCACTTTCGTATTTACACTTTTTCACATTTTCGTTCGTAATTTTCATGATTTTCGCAATTTGTCGGATTATTTCCGATGCAAGTTTATGCAAGTTTATGCACGTTAATGCACGTAAACTTTCAATTTCCTTATATAGAGATAATTCTTGCATATTTTTTGTGTTACCTTTAATTGGTATTTCCTCATTTGGATTACATTTCTTTCCATTCATATTTCCCAATACGGTTAAATATGATTGATATGTTAGATAAGTTGCATAGATTGATGTTTCTAAATTAGGATATTCCAATTAAAAATTTTAAGAGATGAGATGAGATGATAAAACTAAAAGATAATTATTATGTCATCTATTCCATTTATTGTTTCATTTATTTGTTTTAATTGAGGAACAATATGATAATTTTTTTTTATTATTATTTTACAGAAAACAAAATAAATAATCCACCTCCTTCACAACACGCGCACACAAAAAAAAAATAGATGAAGAAAATCTAATAATAAACTGTAATGTAATATATACTGTAATATACTATAATACATTTTATATCTAATAATAAAAAAATAATATTTAATTACTTATGTAATCGTTGTCGAAAAAAAGAAAAAAAAGAAAATATTCAAAAAAAATAATATATTCAAACAAATTTATTCAAAAACAATAATCAAAAATCAAAGAATAAAATAAAATCGAAAATTTTTACATTTAAAAAATAAAATAAAAAAATAAAAATAAGAAAATAAAATAAAATAAAAAAAAAGAAGAAAATAAAATAAAAAAAAAAGAAGAGAATAAAAAAAAAAGAAAAAAAAGAAGAAAATAAAATAAAGAAAGAAAGAAGAAATGAAATGCATAAACAATGACAATAAAATGAATGTAGATGATTTGCAATGGGATTTTTAAGTGTGTGTAAAAGTAATGAAGTGAGTGAGTATGTAAATAAGTGTGTGTATAATATTTTATATATTGTGAAGTAAAAAAATAAAAATAAAAATAAATATGAACATAAAAAAAAATAAAGAAAAAATAAGGAAACAAAAAAATATATATATAAAAAGAAAATATTATGCACACTATTACTACTAACTAATTATTACTAAATAAAATGAAAACTTTATATATTTATATAATGAACCCCAATGCAACTCTTCGCTCTCTCATCAATAATCTACGCTCAATTCATGTTCGTGGTCGTTGTCGTTTTTGTAAAAAAAAAAGGGGGGAGGGAGANTTCAAAAACAATAATCAAAAATCAAAGAATAAAATAAAATCGAAAATTTTTACATTTAAAAAATAAAATAAAAAAATAAAAATAAGAAAATAAAATAAAATAAAAAAAAAGAAGAAAATAAAATAAAAAAAAAAGAAGAGAATAAAAAAAAAAGAAAAAAAAGAAGAAAATAAAATAAAGAAAGAAAGAAGAAATGAAATGCATAAACAATGACAATAAAATGAATGTAGATGATTTGCAATGGGATTTTTAAGTGTGTGTAAAAGTAATGAAGTGAGTGAGTATGTAAATAAGTGTGTGTATAATATTTTATATATTGTGAAGTAAAAAAATAAAAATAAAAATAAATATGAACATAAAAAAAAATAAAGAAAAAATAAGGAAACAAAAAAATATATATATAAAAAGAAAATATTATGCACACTATTACTACTAACTAATTATTACTAAATAAAATGAAAACTTTATATATTTATATAATGAACCCCAATGCAACTCTTCGCTCTCTCATCAATAATCTACGCTCAATTCATGTTCGTGGTCGTTGTCGTTTTTGTAAAAAAAAAAGGGGGGAGGGAGAATTTAAAGGATTAAATAATCAAAATAATCAAATTCTTTGAACGGAAAATTATTAATAATGAAATAAGTAATGACTCCAATCAATGGTATCGCTACGACTATAATATTGTAAATTAGAATTAGAATTAGAATTAGAATTTAGTAAGAAAAAATAAATATCAATAAATTAAATATACGTACATAAAGTCCATGTAAACGTCGAACAATTATTTCCATCATTATTATATGAATTGATCATAGAGGTAATTTTCGATGACGGTAATGATTGATAAACGGTATCGCGACGAGTTTGATCATCAAAATATGTTGTAGTTTGATCTGAATCAACCAAATCACTATAACTATTATTATTGTCATCATAATTATAATTATTGGTACTTGACAACATTGAAGAAAATTCTTGTTGTTGTTGTTGTTGTTGTTGTTGTTGCTGTTGCTGTTGCTGTTGCTGTTGGATTAAGCGTTGTTGTTGAAGTAATTGTTGTTGCTGCTGCTGCTGTTGTTGTTGTTGTTGTTGTTGTTGAAGTAATTGTTGCTGTTGTTGTTGTTGTTGCTGTAATAAAGAAGTAGGTGGTGGTGGACAACATTCATCATCATAATATTCATTAGGATAACCCACAAAATCTTCTTTTCTTTTTCTTTCAAATCTAAATGTATCTTCCAAAAATTCAGCAGTATCACTGAGTGATGGTTTAAAATCAGGTTCAGGAAATGATGAAATTGGAACTGAATTATTATTGTTATTGTTATTGTTATCGTTATTATGATTGATGTTGGTGTTAATATTATTTACATAATGACGTTGTTCTTGAACAAAATCATGAATACGTGAAGTTTCATTATTTTCAATGTCGGTGGTTTGTGCATAACCGTAAGTGTTTAAACCGAATGCATCACCATCCTGAGATCCTAAAAAAGTCCACGATTTTTCGGAATTAAAAGAAGCATAATAACGATATTTGCCATCGTCTTCATCTATTAAATTCCATGAACGATCACTTTGAAAAGTTGCTGGAAAACGATTTTCTATGGTTCAAGAAAATGTAGAAAAAAAGATTATTAATAATTAAATAATAGTAATAATAATTATTATAAATAATAATAATAATAATTGTAAAGAATAATTATTATTATCAGAAATTATTATCAGAAAATCAGAAATTATCAAGGAAAAAAAAATATATGTATATCGAAACCTGAGATAAAGAAAAAAAAAGAAATAAAGAAAAAAAAAAAAGGAAAGACAAATATTAAAACTTTATTATAATTACCTTGAGACATGACGACTTTTATTTTATTAATATATAATATTTTTTATAATTATTAATTAACTTTGAGCTAAACGGTGAGACGGTGAGATACGCGAACAAACGGTATGGTATGTGGTATGTGGTATGTGGTAACTTTTTGGTAAGTTATAAAATATTTATGATATGGTGAGAAAGTAAAAAAATGGCATTTTTATATCAATCCACCCAATAATAATCATCCAGTAAATTATATGTAGTAAATTCAGTAAATCCAGTAATTTGAAAGTCGCAGTATTTTTCAATTTCAGTCAATTTAAAGTTTGTCAATCANTATTAAATTCCATGAACGATCACTTTGAAAAGTTGCTGGAAAACGATTTTCTATGGTTCAAGAAAATGTAGAAAAAAAGATTATTAATAATTAAATAATAGTAATAATAATTATTATAAATAATAATAATAATAATTGTAAAGAATAATTATTATTATCAGAAATTATTATCAGAAAATCAGAAATTATCAAGGAAAAAAAAATATATGTATATCGAAACCTGAGATAAAGAAAAAAAAAGAAATAAAGAAAAAAAAAAAAGGAAAGACAAATATTAAAACTTTATTATAATTACCTTGAGACATGACGACTTTTATTTTATTAATATATAATATTTTTTATAATTATTAATTAACTTTGAGCTAAACGGTGAGACGGTGAGATACGCGAACAAACGGTATGGTATGTGGTATGTGGTATGTGGTAACTTTTTGGTAAGTTATAAAATATTTATGATATGGTGAGAAAGTAAAAAAATGGCATTTTTATATCAATCCACCCAATAATAATCATCCAGTAAATTATATGTAGTAAATTCAGTAAATCCAGTAATTTGAAAGTCGCAGTATTTTTCAATTTCAGTCAATTTAAAGTTTGTCAATCAATCAATTAAAATTCAGTTGCCGTAGTCTTCAGTCAAATTTAGTTAACACAATATAAATAATGTAAATAATGTAAATAATTTTATAAAAGATATTGGTGAAGATAAAGAATATATTTATTATAAAAATATAAAAATATAGCGTAATCTTATAGTAATCTTTACTGTGCTTTCTCTTTTTTAATCTATATTATGATATAATTTATCTAAATAATAAATATTTTAGATTATAAATGACAGTACTTACATAGTTTAATAACTTTGTTTTATTAAAAAAGTAATTGTATTATTATTATTTATTATTTATTTACCAATAATTAAAAATCATTGTTCATCCTGCTGTTTGTGGTATGTGTTTATGGTCACACCTACTGTTTATGGTAATGTGTTATGGTCACATGAATTTAAATAATATTTTAATATTTACCATTTACTGATTCGTTTTCTTTGTAAATACCAAATAGTTTTTGCGGAATATCTATGAACATCATATGTAAACAATATCTGTATAAATGTTAATCATAATGATCACGCGCATGCGACGACTGCGACGACTGCGGCGAGAACACTATTGTATAATTTATGCAATTATTATTTGTTTGTCCAAGTATCACCATCAAAAATTGTCGATTTTAAATTTTAAATTCAAGAGGAATAGAATTAAAGTATTTCAATTAGAATTTCAATTAGAATTTGAATTAGTATTGGGAGAATTAGGATTAGTATTGGGATTAGAATTAGGATTAGACGATTAGAAATTATAAACGATAATCAATCAAATATTGAACGTTTCGCGATATTATGTTACACGATATTTCATCATTATCACCATTAATTGTATGAATATAATAAATGTTTGCCCGATATATACTCACATTTTTTATAATATTTATGTGTCGTAATAAAATTTTTGTTAGATTGATCTCACTGAGAGGATTGAATGGTAATAGTTTAATGGTTTCATATTAATTGGATCATTACTAATATTTCTATACAATATGATATTATTAGCACCCTGTTAACTTTAATAAATATGATTTAATTCCGATCTTTCTCTCGTCATACAAATAAATCATACATACATCTTGATAAGACATACACAGCATCTGTATATCTCGTGATTATTTTGTGTAACAGATTTTTTATATATTATAAGCAGTTCCGTCTATAAAAATTATGATCATAACAGATGTAATTAAGGATTGTAATACGGACGAACTAATCAAGTATTTGCTGCGAAAAGATTTGAAACTTATAGAAGCGGATTTTGAAATATTTCGTAAAGAGCGGATAACTGACTTTGACTTTCTTGAACTAACCGAAGAAAAGTTTCGCAGTATTAGTTTTGTATTTGGTCCGGCAACAAGATTAATTAAATTTGTTGAGCATCTCAAAGCGATCTTTTTCGTCTTACAAAACGTTAGAAGAGCTGAGGAATGTTCTCCATGAATACAAAGTTAATGGGGAGGATATTACGTGTATTAAGAAATTCAATCTCCATATACGTTATTTTATTTTTTTTAACTGCGGGATATTTCTGTCCTTAAGTTTTTGAGGAAATCGATGATGACGATAAAGCCCTCGAACAATGCATGAACGAAATAACATTAAGATTTCGAATTTGGAAACCATGCAAACTAATGCCAACGAAGCTACTTGTTGTGTATTTATTACATCTATATTAAATGTATCTTTTGAAGACTTACCAACGAAGAAAAAAATCTACATATCATATCAAAAAGACGTTTCTGTGTTGATTATGCAATCAAAAGAAATGAGGATCTTATGCGCATAGCTGAGAGCAAATTATTCAACTTGAAAGTGCATATCATACAAATAAAAAAGAAACGTACAGCGGACCAAGCATTTCGAAATGACGATTATGATTATTTCTATGGATAATTTCTACAGGTATTATTATTAATAAATTCCGCATTTATATATTTCTATAAATTAACAAAGTTGTTATCTACTACCATACTTGTCTTTCTTGATTCGCTGATCCCTGCAACTAGAAGTCTGAAAGGTTGCTTCGGGCAGAAATTGTTGCTTTGTTTTTTTTAACAATATAGATTCGTCTGGATTATGAAGATTATAATACTCCATTTGTACTTTATTTAATATAAAAAAACAATCCAATTGCTAACTACAATGAATAAAAAATTTTCTTTAAGTGATGAATTAAAAATAGCTAAATCTCATAGAGAAAAATGTCTTTCTAAAGAATATATCAATAATGAAACCCCTATGCTCTGGGAATGCAATAAAAAACATCAATGGACTACTTCATTTTGATGAATTAAAAATTATAATTCATGGTGTGGAGCAATGCAAATTCATGAACTTGAAGGTTAAATTTTATAATAGAAATAGCTTTAATCAATTATTAATTATTAATATAACATATATTTAGTAAGTTATATAGTAGATATATTAATCAATAGTAGTAGTGTATAGTAGTGGCACAGTAATTCAAATACAGAGACAACTTAGTTTCAGAAGCTTAATGCTCATGTAGCTTATAAGTTGTTAGTTTGTAATTACATTAGTAAATTTTTTTAAACATAAGCCTTTGAAGTATTTCACTCTGATAACCTTCGAATATCTCCAACATAATACAAAGGTTATTAATATCAAAAATCTTCATTTTTATTAATAAAACGTAATACTGCGAAGTTTATTGATATTGATAACCTTTAATAATCTTTATTTTATCATAATAAACATAATATTTGCAAAGGTTATTAGTCTGATAACCTTCAATAACTTTTGAAAACAAAATTATTACAATAACATTCATTATAAAAAATTTCCTAATGTAGTTCAGTTTTAGAGTTTGACTCTTTAACTCTTGGAAATTAAAAATTAAAAAGTAAAATATATTATAATTATGAATTATTAGGAAGTGATTATTAAATAATTAAATAATAAATATTTAATCAATAATTAATATAATTTAATATTGTATTTTATTAAATAATGTTTATTAAAATTATAATAAAGAAAGTACTAATGATTTAAAGATAAAATTTTTAATAAAATATGGAAGTATCTAAAGTATTAATTGTAAGAAAGTTATTTATAAAAGAAGTTATTTATAAAAGAAGTTCTTAAATAAAGAAAGTTATAAGATTAATAATAAATGAATTTATTATTAATAAAAGAAGTTATTAATATATAAAGTTACTAATAAAAATAATTATTAATAATGAGTTATAATAATTTGAAAACATATTAGTTTGTTAGTTCTAACTAAAAACTAATTAGTACCTTTTAAAGTAAAATAATAATCAAATTGAAAGTCTTGTACCTAATGAGAAGAATTATAAACTCCTTAAAAGAACTATAAGTGGGAAGTATAAAAGTACACTCATAACAACGATTAATAATTGATGAACTTAAATTAAGAAATATATGAGATGATCAAGCTATAAATATAATAATTGATAAAATGAAATGTATTAACGTTAGATTTCTTTTTTGACAAAAAATAAAAATAACAAATTAGCAACATATATCTTTAATGAGATAAGACAAATTAATTGTACTTCAAAATTTTAATTTGTTCAAATTATTTTCAAATTCAAGAGCTACTTAAATTAAAAATTTGTGAAATAATTTTTATTTACTTTATAAAACAATAAAAAATCCTAAAACTGATGCATCACAATTTACCAAGGATGTGTGTACATAATCATATCAATTTTTAAATCCTAATTATTCTAACTTTATTCTCAATAATTATTTTTATCAAACTAATAATATAACACCATATATGCATATATTAGTTTATCATATTTTAAAAATAATGAGTATTTATTATCATTTTAGTTTGACAACATTTTCTTATTCAATTATAAAAAAAAAATCATCAAGTTTTTTATTTTTTTAAGAAAACAACAAAAGATAATAATATGGAAAAAAAATGAAAATTTGTAATTTTGAATATTCTTGAATATGAAAATAAACAATTATACTTTAGTAATAATAATGAATTAAATTCATCAAAACACTTATGCATTAAATAATTTTAAATATAATATAATGTAATAAAATAAGAGTGTGTTTTATAATATTGTTATTATAATATAAATTATAATTATTAGTAATTAATTAATAATCACAAAACTATAATCGTAAAACTATAATCGTAAAACTATAATTGTAAAACTACATCAGGAAATTTTTTATGTCGAAGGTTATTGTAATAATTTCGTTTTCAAAGGTTATTGAAGGTTATCAGACCAATAACCTTTGCAAATATTACATTTATTATGATAAAATGAAGGTTATTGAAGGTTATCGATATCAATAACCTCTGGAGTATTACGTTTTATTAATAAAAATGAAGGTTTTTGGTACCAATAACCTTCGTAAATATTACGTTTATGTTGAAGGTATTCGAAGATTATCGGAATGAAGAACTTCGAAGGCTTACGTTTAAAAAAATTTACTGATGTATTATATAATTATAATATAAATACAATATAATAAGTAGGGCAATTATGTATTTTTTGGTGCAAAGTATAAAGGTAGAGATCTTGAACTCCAAAAATTTCAAAAACCATATCAATTTCATATATTCAGAGTATATTAAATTTACTCAAATTCATATCAAAAAAGATAACAATATTATTTGTTATAGTAGAATTCAATCAAATCCTGATTTTCCATTATATTTCTAGTACACAAAAATCTAACAAAAACTATATATATGTTAAATTTAACAAAAACTATATTATTTTTCGTATATCCAACTCATATTAAATTACTCAAATTCATATCAAAAAAGATAACAATTGTATATCAATATTATTTGTTATAGTAGAACTCAACCAAAACCTGATTCTCCATTATATTTTTAGTACACAAAAATCTAATAAAAACTATATATATATGTTAAATCTAACAAAAATTATATATATATACAAAATCTAATAAAAATTTAGTGCACAAAAATCTAGTAATTGCATACCAATATTAATTGATATAATAGAACTCAATCAAAACTTGATTTTCTATTACCTTTCTAGCATGCAAAAATATAACAAAAACTATATATATATGCTAAATTCTATATCAAACCAATTTATAATATGTAATTTATGTTTTAGGACACATTTTTGATATATTTTTGTTAGATTTATTTTATGTTACTCTATTTACTATATATGTCGTCAAAACTATTGAATTGAGTCAGACGCAATTAAAAATTGAAACTTTAAGAGTTGAGTCAAGGCTAAATTAGTTTTAACGACATGTATACTATTTACCATTAAAAAAATATAATATAAGACTTATTAAAGTAGTAAATATATAATGGAAATACAATGACTAGAAAAGATAAAAAAAATCGTACCTGTACAAAATGTAATAAAACATTATCAACACCACAAAAACTTCAAGAACATCTTAATAAAAAGTTTTTATGTAAATCTAACAATTTTGAATTATCAATAGTTTGTTATCTAGAGATAAAAAAAAATACTGATTCTGAATATTATACAGTAGATGAATAACCAGAAAAATATTATCGAATTTAATATTTCAGTATAGTTTTATATTTTTTTTTTTGAATAAAAGATTACTTATTCAGAATATATTTTTGAAGCTCCACTATATAATCTAATATACATCAGTAAATTTTTTTAAACGTAAGCCTTCGAAGTCCTTCACTCCAATAACCTTCGAATACCTCCAACATAAACGTAATATTTACGAAGGTTATTGGTACCGAAAACCTTCATTTTTATTAATAAAATCTAATACTCTAGAGGTTATTGATATAAATAACCTTTAATAACCTTCACTTTATCATAATAAATGTAATATTTGCGAAGGTTATTGGTCCGATAACGTTCAATAACCTTTGAAAATGAAATTATTACAATAACCTCGACATAAAAAATTTTCTGATGTAGTATTAGGATACGTAATATCTTTTGATATACTGAAATAAATAATTAAACAAAAAATTTTCTTAAACATTATATATTAAAATTATTATTATTATTATATTATAATTATTATTATTATTATATTATAATTATATAATACATCAGTAAATTTTTTTAAACGTAAGCCTTCGAAGTCCTTCACTCCAATAACCTTCGAATACCTCCAACATAAACGTAATATTTACGAAGGTTATTGGTACCGAAAACCTTCATTTTTATTAATAAAATGTAATACTCTAGAGGTTATTGATATTAATAACCTTTAATAACCTTCACTTTATCATAATAAATGTAATATTTGCGAAGGTTATTGGTCCGATAACCTTCAATAACCTTTGAAAATGAAATTATTACAATAACCTCCGACATAAAAAATTTTCTGATGTAGTATTAGGTTACGTAATATCTTTTGATATACTGAAATAATTAATTAAACAAAAAATTTTCTTAAACATTATATATTAAAATTGTTAGACACATACTATAGTTAAAAAAGATAAGAAAAATTGAATTTGTAATTGGTATGGTAAAACTATGTCATTTCTATAAAAACTTCGTACACATCTTAAACGAAAAAATCCATGTCGACCTAAAAATATTATTCCAATATCTACTTCTATTCAAATACCTATTCCATCAATACAAGTATTGACCCCAATACCCAAACTTAATGTAACTTTTTTGCCAATCTTGTCACCTTATACTATACCTGCCGTCCAAATCCCAAATTATTTTGGTATTATAGCTGTCAAAATATGCCAAAATTATTTGGGACCCGAAGGTCAAAAAGTTCCAAATCCTAAATTAATTTTGGCACCCCAAATTAATTTTGGCACCCCAAATTAATTTTGGCATCCCAAATTAATTTTGGCATCCCAAATTAATTTTGGCATCCCAAATTAATTTTGGCATCCCAAATTAATTTTAACATCCCAAATTAATTTTGGCATCCCAAATTATTTTTGACATCCCAAATTATTTTTGGCATCCCAAATATTTAGGAGCGGAAAAAATATTTGTGTGAGAAAAAATATTTGAGTCAGTATAACGGAATAATTAAAGATTTTTTTAATGTGCAACATGATAATTAGTTTTTTATTTTTTATTTTTTTTTTAAAATATAGTGCATTACGTCTTAACCCGACAAAATTTTAGGTTAACTTTGAAAGGTATCTATTTTTGGAAAATCATATCTACAAAAAAAAATACCACATAAAATTGATAGTTTAGGTCAGAATCTTTTGATCTTATGTGTTAGAATTTTGATTAATCCTTTTCTTAAAAAGTTATCAGCTTTTGAAAATATAATACTTTATTATTGGTCATATAATAAAAAATATAAAATTGAAACAAGATTTCATGGTAAAAATTGTAAAAATGTTTAGATAATAATATTGATTACTGTACATGTAAAATTTTTTCTTTACAATCAAATTTTATAGGAAAAAATCATGGATATAAAAAATTGTCGAAAATACTAATTATTTATTTTTATTATTTCCAAAATTTTACTGTGAGCTCAACTATATAGAAATATATTGGAATCTGCCAAACAATATACACGATTACTTTTTATCAGCATTAAGAGAAGCAGTTCCATGTAGTTTAAATAATGTGAGTTTATTTAGTATTAAAAAATTTGCACAAAAATCATTATGATTTATGAATGTATATAGGCAAGATTTAAATAGACAATTAGCTAATTATATAGAAAAATATAAATCACATTATAGAATTCCTAATGTCATTTTAGAAGTTAAGCAATTAGAGAAGGAATTAAATAATATTTAAAATTAATTATTTAATTATTAAATAAAAAATTTTTTGTTCTTTATACAAATTTTATTATAATAAAAAAATTTTTTTATGCAAAGCGCAAAATTCATTATATAAAGATCTGCAACCAAAAATTGAAACATTTGTCAAGTTAAGACGTAACGCACCGTATAATAAAAAAAAATACTTACCTTTCTCCTTCTCTCTCTAAAATTAGGTTTGTGGATTCGTGAGGATGTCTATGGAAGTCGAAATGGGCTTCGCAGATTCGCGAGGACGGTACAGTAAGTATTTTTTTTATTTTTTTTATTTTTTATTTTTATTTATTTTAAATTATTTTTTTTTTAAAAAAATAAAATAAAATATATTTATCTTTCTCTTTCCCTCCCTAGAATTAGGCTCGTGGGTTTGTGAGGATGTCCGTGAAAGTCGAAATGGGTTTCGCAGACCCGGGAAGATGATACAGCAAGATAGAATGTTTTTTATTATTCTATCTGTTGCGTAACAGATAGAATTTTTATTATTATTTTATCCATTGCGCAACAGATAGAATTTTTATTATTATTCTACCCGTTGCACAACGGATAGAATTTTTTTTTATAGTATTTTTTTTTTTTTGTTTTTTTTTATCTTTATTTTTTTTATTTTTTTTAAAAAAATAAATAAAAATATACTTACCTTTCTCCTTTCCTCTCTAGATAGGTTCGTGGGTTTGTGAGGATGTCTGCAGAAGTCGAAATGGGCTTCGCGGGCCCACGGGAACAGTACGGTAAGAATTTTTTATTTTTTTTTTTAAATATTTATTTTTTTTAAAAAAAAAATAAAAATATACTTACCTTTCTCCTTCCCTCTCTAGAATTAGGCTCATGGGTTCGTGAGAATGTCTGTGAAAGTCGAAATGGGCTTCGCAAACCTGAGAGACGTACGATAAGTATTTTTTTTTTTTTTTAATTCTTTTTTTAAATTATTTTTTTTTTAAAAAAAATAAATAAAAATATACTTATCTTTCTCCTTCGCAGATTCGGGAGGATATAAAGTAAGTATTTTTTTATTTTTTTTTTTAATTCTTTTTTTAAAATATTTTTTTTTAAATAAAATAAATAAAAATATACTTACCTTTCTCCTTCCCTCTTTAAAATTACGCTCGTGGGTTCGTGAGAATGTCTATGGAAGCCAAAATGGGCTTCGCAGACCCGGGAGAACGTAGGATAAGTATTTTTTTATTTTTTTTTATAATTATTTTTTTAAAATATATATTTTTTTTTAAAAAAATAAATAAAATATACTTACCTTTCTCCTTCCCTCTCTAGAATTAGGCTCGTGGGTTCGTGAGGATGTCTGTGAAAGTCGAAATGGACTTCGCGGACCCAGGGGGATGCATGCATATTATGTTTCAAATATTTCAAATGAAATTAAACATGCATATAAGGAGTTAAGTGATGAAGGATTTGAAGATGCAGTTACCAAAACAACTTTTCCATTTGATGATGAAATTTTTAATGAAAATGATAATGAATTAGAAAATAATCAATTTGAAAATGATGATGAATTAGAAAATAATCAATTTGAAAATAATGATGAATTAGAAAATAATCAATTTGAAAATAATGAAGGTAAAAATCAAATATCAAATTCTCAAAATTTTAATTTATTTTTTAATGTTATTGATATTGAACTTCGACGAGTTCTTGAAATTGAAGTAACTGTTGAGATACCTTTATCAACAGAATATACTGATTCTGGTGAACAAGATTTTAATATTGAATCAATAATAAATAAATCATTGGAAAGATGTGAATCTGGTATAAATAATATTATAAAATAATAATAATAATAATTATAATATAATAATAATAATAATAATAATAATTATAATATAATAATAATAATAATAATAATAATAATTATAATATAATAATAATAATAATAATAATAATTATAATATAATAATAATAATTATTATTATAATATAATAATAATAATTATAATTAATAATAATAATAATTATAATACAATAATAATATACTTGGAATTTAATTACAATACAAATAAAAAAAATAAAATAAAATATAAAATTATTTTTTGTTTTTCTATTGTCATAGTACCAAGATGATCAAGATTAAAAGTTATGAGATGTACTTTGTGATATGATCAATTTGTTTCTTTAACAATTACTATTTATTGTATAATTTTATAAAATACTTTATAAATTATAAATCAGAAATAACTTATCATGATTTATATAAATATAATATTTTATTTTAATAAGTAAATATTAAAAATAGTACTAAGTAACTTTAAAGCTGGGAATAATGTACATTTTCTGCAAAAATTTTAGATCTATATCTTCGAAATTGAGTATATTGTTAATGGTTAAAGTTTGAACAGTAAAAAAAATTTAAATAATAATTATTCGTTCAATTTTTAAAATATAGATCTGAAATTTTTACAAAAGATGTGTATTATTCTTATCTTTAAGGTTACTTAGTACTATTTTTGACATTTGCTTATTAAAATAAAAAGCTTTATTTGTATAAATAATGATGAATTATTTTTAAGTTGTAATAAATATTTTTATAGTAATTATTAAAAAAATAAATTGATTATACCATATGTATCTCTTAACTTTTAAACTTAATATAGTATCTTGGCACTATGACAATAGTCTCTTTACTAATTGAAAAAACAAAAAATGATATTTTAAAAATTTTTATTATCTTTTACATTAACTTCTTTTAATTCTATTACATTAATTTAAATATTTTTTTTTATCCTCAAATATTTGAAATTATACATGTTCCCAAAATTGATTTTGAATTTTTGAGGTATTTCGACTTTTTGAAATTTATGCAGAATCTATTCTATATATGGAAGTAAAAAAAGTACCCAGTTATATGTATCTTCAATCAAAAAATAAATCTGGGTGGTCAAAAAATTTCGGGTTTTAAGTAAAATAATTTTGTCTTCTATGAAAAACTATTTCGACTTTTTTCCCCGAAATTGCAATTTCGGGGCCCCAAAATAATTTTGCGTGCAAGTATATTTGAAATGCCAAAAATAATTTGAGATGCCAAAATTAATTTGGGATGCCAAAAATAATTTGGGATGCCAAAAATAATTTGGGATGTCAAAATTAATTTGGGATGCCAAAAATAATTTGGGATGCCAAAATTAATTTGGAATGCCAAAATTAATTTGGGATGCCAAAAATAATTTGGAATGCCAAAAATAATTTGGGATGTCAAAAATAATTTGGGGTGCCAAAAATAATTTGGATTTGGAATTTGGAATTGGGATTTGGGATTTGGGATTTCAGCATTTGGATTTTGAATTTGGGTGGTAGGTATACTTCATACCAGTAAACAAAAAGTAGATAATACACCACAATATACCAAATTATCAATCAACAAATATCCAGATGAAAGTGTTAAGGAATGAGCAATTCGTCTTGCAGATAGATTTGATAAAGTTAATGGTACAAAACAAGATCGAAAATAGTTACGTAAAAGAGGAAAAAATCTCAAAAGTTATATAGAAAATATATTTCTATCTCTTTTACAATTAAATCTAGAAGTGTAGCAAGAAAGAGAATGAATCGAGGGATATACTATAAAGAGAAGAGATGAAAATGGAGGTATAATAACATATATTTATTCAGATTTGAATGAGTTAAATGAGGTTAAAGATAATATTAGAAAAATAATACCTAGTGAAAACAACATAATTATGTTGTTTCCACTTAGCTTAGGTTATTCCCACTCAGATGTGATAACGAGATCATATTTATGTCGTCACTCGAATGACGATGAATTTACATTCATGTCATCAGACTTGGGTATCTATAATATATAAAAAATGTGACGACCGATTTTCATTTGTGTCGTTATTTGGTCATATATCAGGTTAATGATCTGATGGATTTCTGTTATTAATTCACATATGATATATTGTATATCGAATTGGTGATCCTAGCTAATTTAAATTCTAAAATACTTTTCGAATTAGGTTATACTAGTTGGTAGGTGACTACTTTGTATAATGTTTTAAAGCTTCTAGATTTTTAAATTCGTTATCAAAAATTGTATAGTATATGATGACTATATTTGATTTTGAATGTAAGGAGCTTCCTGAGATAGGTTATAGACAATTGGCAGGTGATTGTAGGTTGTTTCCTATTAGATATATGACAGTTCGTATATGGTCTGACAATAAAAGTTGGTCACATGAGTAAAAAAATATACCGACGATGCATTTACACTGGTTGAAATCTGGAATATTGGGGACTTATCGGGCACCTATCTCCCCCCAGATAGGTCTCCGATAGGTCCCGATTATACATGTTCCCAAAATTGATTTTGGATTTTTGAGGTATTTCGACTTTTTGAGATTTATGCAGAATCTATTCTATATATAGAAGTAAAAAAAGTACCCAGTTATATGTATCTTAAATCAAAGAATAAATCTGGGTGGTCAAAAAATTTCGGGTTTTAAGTAAAATAATTTCGTCTTCTATGAAAAACTATTTCGACTTTTTTCTCTGAAATTGCAATTTCAGAACCCCAAAATAATTTTGCGTACAAGTATATCCCTGATATCTACTTATATTACAACTATCGGGTACCCAATAAGTGTAGTAGTCGTGCCTAATATCGTATACTTATCGCAGACTTATCGGTTATATTTTTTACACATATCGGGTATTTAGTTTTTAGCCATTTTTCAAAATCAATCGGGTACCTGATTTTTTTTTTAAATACTATCGGGAATTTATCGGTCAACTTTCGGCCGCTAATAGGCTCCCGATATTTTATTTATATTGCGCCTATCGGGTGCCCAATAATATAGCTTTCATACTAAAATTCAATTATTCATTAGATAAAATCATAAAAAATTCAATAGCTTTATTTATTATTGCACAAATTTTTTTTTTAATATATCATATGCCCGATAACTAATTTTATTGCAAAATTTATTTATTAATATAATCAAAATATATAAAAAATAATAAAAATTAAAAAAAATTATATAATATCATAATTATTATTATTACTATTATTATTATTATTATAATTATTTTTTTTTATTTTTTTATTAGAATCTTTTTTTAAAGATTCTCGTTTTCTTTTTTTATTTGATGATGATGATGACGATTTTCTTTTTCTTTTATTATCTATAATTAAATCATTTCCATCATCATCATCATCCTCATCGGTGTTGTCCTCTTCTTCTCCTTCACTTTCTTTTTCTTCTGTATCGGGATCATAAATTACTATTTTTGATTGATCCCAATTTTCACGCATCAATGCTACTGTATTTAGAGTTCAGCTCGGGACCCCAACTGACGGATGCCCGTCTCTTATAATCTTGGACGCTACGTTTCTGATTCTTTGTCTTTGCTGTTTTTTGCATACATCTTTAACGACAGGATC
The DNA here is from genome assembly GCA_003547095.1 of Diversispora epigaea. NCBI lineage: Eukaryota > Fungi > Glomeromycota > Glomeromycetes > Diversisporales > Diversisporaceae > Diversispora > Diversispora epigaea. The sequence continues at coordinate 73,568 of PQFF01000448.1, forward strand.
GATCCTTTCGTTAAAAAGTTTTATGAACTAAAAAAAAAAAAAACACATTAATAATATCCCCGATAGGTGTAAAAAATATATTTATTATTATTATTATTATTATTATTATTATTATTATCAATATCATTATCACTATCGATGATAGTTGTTGTTCGTACTGCTGATGTTGATGCTGCAGCCATTCTTGCGGTCGCGATTGTCTCATCATCTATTTCTTCCCATTCTTCCGAATGGTAACCGGAATTATTTAAGATTTTAGATAAATCTTTTTTCGGATATCGTTTTATATACTTGTTACCTCCTTGCATCATAAAATCTACTGCTCTCTTCCTTCTTTTCTTTTTCTATTAACATATAAATATATATATATTATTTTCGATATGCACGTTTTTTAGAAAATTAAAAAAAGAACTTACATCATTCATTGCCGTATTCTTTAATTTTCGTCTGCTATCATTAATAACTGCTCTTGGCCCTTGATTACCAATATTATTTACTCTATGGCGTGACTGATGACGCCTTTGTAACATTTTTATGATTTCTGCTCCTGTAACTTTGTACTTTTTATTAATTTTTCTTTTGAGTGGAGGTAACAACTTCGTAATCACATCATGCTTTTGAGCAGCCCAAGTTAAGTGATCATTAATTTAATATATTGTGTTTATTTCAGAATCAACTACAAGAAAAACTTCCTTCTACAAAATTGTTATTTGTATGTTAATCGTGTCCTCGATAGACACAACTAATATAAAATTTGTTATATATTATACTTACTTTAATTCTTTTATAAGATTCGTCATCTAGGGGTTTGATTCTTTTATCTTCGTCAGAAAATGATGAAGAAATCAAAGATTGCGACACTTGTTCTGAGGAACTAGTGGTTGATGATGATGATGATAGGACCCCGAGCAATCTATAAATAGGTCACATTAGAGTTTGCTTAGCTATCATAGTAAAATTTTTAAAAAGTTGCTTATTTTTAATTAAAATTTAAAAATTTACTTACAAAAATTATATTTTTCCTTTCTTATTTCCTAATTTAGTATTATCTGACCTATTCATAGATTGCTCGGGGTCCTATGATGATGATGATGATGATAGGGATGGTAGGCGCAATACGAATTGAGCCAGGAATTTAGCCAGATTTAATTTAGCCAATTGAGCCTGGAATTTAGCCACGGCGCAATCAGGTGCAATGGCTAAATTCTGGCGCAAAGGCTAAATAATGGCGCAAAGGCTAAATAATGGCGCAATTATAAAATTTATTAAATAATTATTTTTAAATTTTTAAAAATAATTAATTTTAGCTTTAATTTCAAATCAATTTTACGTAACTAGGAGCGATTTTCTACTATGATATTCCTATGACAGATCGAAAGATCTGGTTCTTAGCTACAAGATGATATATATTTAATTTCTGTAATATTAAAATTGACCAAATTATAGCTATTTTAAAACAATATATTAAAATATTAATATCGGTAAAATTAAGTTATAATTTTATCTGATCAACCTTTTGTCACGTGACCAAATTGCGCCAGCCAATCAGAAATTGCGCCTGAATTTAGCCAAAAAAATTAATTAGCCTTTGAGCCAGAATTTAGCCAGCGCAATTTAATTAGCCTTTGAGCCAGAATTTAGCCAGAATTTAGCTGGCGCAAAATTAATTAGCCAAAAGCGCAATTATTGAGCCAGCCTTCATATCAATTGAGCCTTCCACCCTTAGATGATGATGATGATGATGATGATGATGATGATGATAACGACAACGACAACGACAACGACGATGATGATGATGCTTTTTTATTTTTCTTTTTTGTCATTAAGTCGTAATAAAAACGACCTAATTGAGAAAGTTCTATTAAATATATAAAATTATATTCGTTATTAATATTAATTATAATTTAAATATTATAAAAATTAAAATATTTAATATTACGTTTTTTTGTTATTTTATTTTTTTGATTTTTTTTTTCTTTTTTTTTATTGCCTTAATAGAGGACGCGATAGAGAATCTTTTTGCTTTTTTTGCTTTTTTTGCTTTTTTTGCTTTTTTTNGATGATGATGATGATGATGATGATGATGATAACGACAACGACAACGACAACGACGATGATGATGATGCTTTTTTATTTTTCTTTTTTGTCATTAAGTCGTAATAAAAACGACCTAATTGAGAAAGTTCTATTAAATATATAAAATTATATTCGTTATTAATATTAATTATAATTTAAATATTATAAAAATTAAAATATTTAATATTACGTTTTTTTGTTATTTTATTTTTTTGATTTTTTTTTTCTTTTTTTTTATTGCCTTAATAGAGGACGCGATAGAGAATCTTTTTGCTTTTTTTGCTTTTTTTGCTTTTTTTTGCTTTATGAGATTTGGTCATTTTGAAAATTGAAAAAATATTATTTTATTAACTATCTAATTTAATTCTAATTTAATTAAAATAATATTTTTTAAAAAAAAAACGAAGAAAAAAGCGATTCTTTATATATTCTATTTTTCAGGTAGTCGATCTTTAAGAATTACGTTATTCTTTGATATTTTTGATATCATTACGTTACTCTTTGATATTTTTGATATCATAAAAATGATATAATAATATATTGATATTATTCTCATATAATAATTATTTCATCATAGTATTTTCACTTATTTAATAATTTCGTTCAATATTCATCTATAAAAATTATGTATTAAAATAAATTAGATACATCGGAGATATGATATTATTTACTTAAAATAACTTTTCTTTAAAAAAAAACCAAAAAACAATCATACTCCTGTATATATATTTATTAAAATATTTTTAATAAATAAACGAATAATAAAATTTATATATCCTTGATGCATTATTTTCATTTTTTTTTTGTTAAAATTTTTTAGCTAAGTCAGTATCCGATATTTTATGAAAATTCAAAATAAAAATGAAATACACTTATCGGGGATTGGTCGTATCTATACTTGCACGCTAAATTATTTTGGGGTCCCGAAATTGCAATTTTGGGAAAAAAAGTCGAAATAGTTTTTCATAGAAGACGAAATTATTTTATTTAAAATCCGAAATTTTTTGACTACCCAGATAAATCCCTTGATTAAAGATACATATAACTAGGTACTTTTTTTACTTCCATATATAGAATAGATTTTGTATAAATCTCAAAAAGACGAAATACCTCAAAAATTCAAAATCAATTTTGGGAACATGTATAGTCGTATCATATATTAATCTTAATATTATAATAGTTGTAATATATCTATTAATATATCTATAGTATATATAATATAAAAATATCATAATTATAAATTACAAGACTTGTAAATATATAATATAGTACTGTTAATATTATCAGCCGCAAGGAGGTGTTGTGTTCTCAAGGAGTATTATGTGAGAGAGTGATATTTATGAAAAAAAGTATTTGTTTATTTTATGTATAGTAAGATCAGAGATCATTAAGTTTGTGTTACACTATTAATATTATAATAATAATAAGTAATTTATATATAAATAACACGAATTATAATAAGTAATTTATATTGTGATACGAATTATAAAAGCACATATATATATAATAAACATGAATCTTCTCAAATATTGAGACGCGAATTATAAAAAAACACGTTAATTTAAAAATTAATAAACATAAATTTCTCAAATTTTGAGACACGAAAACGTAAAGCAAATTTACAAAAAATGTATATTAGCGAAATTATATAAAAAGAGAAATATTATATTTTGTAAAATTTTCAGAACAATTTATAAATCATTTTTTTAACCAATTTACTAATATATTAATATATTTTGAAAAAATGTCTCAAAAATTAGCATCATTAACTAGCTTAGTTTCTACGAAGACATATAAATATGTATGTAATTGTTTATTGTGTAATGGTAAAGAAGTTGTAGCAAGAACTCAGGAGAAGCATGCTAATAATAAAGAATTGTGGAAATCTAAAAGTTCAAGAAAGAATCAGTTAGCAAGGATTAAATCAAGAAAATATAGTAAGTTTATTAAATTGCAACGTTGTTATTATCAAATTGGGTACCTGATATATCAAATTTTCATTTTTCGGGTGCCCAATATATCAATTTTTATTTTGTGTAACATTTATTATATACCTGTCACCCAAATTCAAAATCCAAATGCCAAAATCCCAAATGCCGAAATCCCAAATCCCAAATCCCAAATTATAATTAGTATCTTTTGCCGAAATCCCAAATCCCAAATCCCAAATTATAATTAGTATCTTTTGCCGAAATCCCAAATCCCAAATCCCAAATACTAGTAATTTGTGCATTTTGGCATCCCAAATCTCAAATTATTTGGGATTTGGGCAACACATATAATTTATTACCTTTCTTAGAAAATAAAAATGTATCGTTAATCACGAGTAGCAAGAAAAGAAAAAGAAGCTCCCGACAGTTTATTCCGGATGAAGAAACTACTCGTTTATCTAAGTTAAAAAGGAATACATCAATAAGTAATATGCTTTCAGGGATGGATCTTGATGATGAAATCATTGTGACATCATTATCGCGATCCAGAAATGATCAATTTCATAATCCACTTATAGAAGAGACTCCTGATATATTTGATGATATGCTTTTGTATGATTTAGGTGATAATGAAAACAATGAAAACAATGAATTAATTGATGACCTTGAAGAATATCGTGATGATGATAATGAATTAATTGATGACCTTGAAGAATATCGTGATGATGATAATGAATTGATTGATGACCGAGAGGATGATGAAGAATTAGATGTGAATGAAGAATCAGAAAATGAGCACGAAAAAGTATTTGAAGAAAATAATTTATTTATTACACCTGAGCTAAAAGAAGAAAACGAAAATTATGAAGGAGTAGAACTAGAAGATAAGATAGATATAGAGATACTTATCTGGTTATTTAAGTTTCAACAACGATATCGATTATCTGATAATGCCCTGGAGGCGTTAATTAAATTTTTAAATGTTATGCTCAAATCTATAGATGATTCTAAGTTCTGGGAATTTCCTACATCTTTGTATTTAGCAAAAAAGAGATTAGGAATTTTTCAACCAAAATTAAGGATGGTAGTTTGTACAAACTGTCATAAATTATATGATTCTAAAATTATATGCAATTATAAAGAAAACAATAAGTTGACAATTATGAATTGCCATTATGAAGAATATCCTAATAATCCGGTATCTTCCCGTAAGAAGTTATGCAATAATGAACTCTCCTTTCTCAAAAAAAATATGAAAAATATGATAGCTATCCCCCGAATGCTATACCCTAAGCCTTCAATTAAGTAACAATTAAGTTTCTTGTACCAAAGATTCGGTTTTGAAAAAATGCTAGAACAATCGGGTACAAGAAATTATGATAATAATATTTATGCCGATATATATAATGGAAAAGTATGGAATACATTTCCTTTTGATGGAAGCAAATTTTTTAGTAAAGAAACTGCTACCTCGAATTTAGGCCTATTAATAAATTTGGACTGATTCCAATCCTTTAAATATATACAACATAGCACTGGTGCTATTTATGCTTCAATATGTAATCTTCCGAGGGCAGAAAGAAATAAACCCGAAAATATTATTTATTTAGGCTTTCTACCTGGACCTAAGAAAGCTGATAAAAACCAAATAAACCATTATCTATCTCCGATAGTTGATGAACTTAAGGAATTATGGGAAGGGTGAAAAGTTCCTGTTACATTTGAAAATAAAGATGGGCTCGATATAAGAGTTGCAATAATAGTAGGTTCTTCCGATATTCCAGCTACACGAAAGTTATTTGGGCATGGATCTGCAGTAATGAAATGTCACAGGTGCCCGAAAAGAGGCCGATATAGTGAGAAGTTCAAAAAAACTCATTATGGTGGCATGTATTATTATGAACAATGGATTACAGAATCTACAGACCCCCAAAAACATAGACAATATGCTCAAGAATGGCTTAAATGTGACACCAGAGGAACAAGAGAAGCTCATTTTAAAATAAACGGAGTGCGATGGTCTGAATTGCTTCGTCTCCCTTACATGGATCCGATCAGATTTGCAGTAGTAGATCCAATGCATTGCTTGTTCCTTGGAATTGCAAAATGGATTATTCAATCCATATTTATTAAAGAAAATAAGTTAAATTCTGAGCAACTTCGTACAGTACAAAAAAGGATGGATAGCATTCAACTTCCATCTGATATTGGCTGAATCCCTTCAAAGATTGCTATCGGAGAAGGATTTTCAAAGCTCACTGCTGACCAATGGAAGACCTTTATTATGATATATGCAACAACAATTTTATGGGACATGTTAGATGATAATGATAGAAAGATATTGGGACATTTTGTTCGGGCGTGTAACTTATTGGTTGCTAGATTTGTTACTGAAGATGATCTGCAAGAAGCCCAAGAAAGATTAAGAGATATATCAATAAATATAGAAAGAACCTATGGGCCTGAATTTATTACAAGTAATATCCATTTATCAATGCATATTCCTGAATGCATACGGGATTATGGCTCTGTTTATAGTTTTTGGTTATTCCCGTACGAGTGATTAAATGGATACATAGGTAAGCCACACATATCGGGTGTACGAAATTATAATAAATAAAATTTTAACACAAATCTTTTCATAGGTTCATATCCCAACAGTAATCGACAGATCGAACCTGAACTTATGCGAATTGTTCTTAAAAATTCACTTGTGGATTATCATCTGACACGTCAATGGACATCTGGTCTCCTAGAGAAGTCCTATCAAATTATTTCTCCAAAGAAAGCTGCCGGCAGTTTAGCTGTAACTAATGAATTTGATAGAGAAGAGTTACAGTATTTTATCTCAATGAGACATGATATATCTAATAAGATCTATGGCACTGAACTTATACCAGGATGTATGCTGACGCCTTTGCATGAAAAGGTAAGTATTCCTATAGAAGTTCAAAAAATATTATGCGAATGGTATGCAACATTATATAATAGAAAAAAGAAAGATGTAAATGCGTGTATGGAAGTAACTATGAACCAACATGCAAGATTAATAATTGGTAATGAAATATTTGGGTCCATGATCGCTGGATGACATGAAAATAATGCAATTATATTAGCGAAGTGGAAAGCATACAGAGATGGAAGCAGTGATATTTACCCTGGAGAGGTACAATATTATTTCGAATATACTCTAACACTTCTAAAAGGACCCGAAACACATCTTTTAGCATATGTCAAATGGTATAAAAATGCGCCTTCCTCTAATATACGATTTAAACATAAATTTATGGAACCCGAAAAGTCAAATACAGAATTATGGAAAGCAGAATACTGTGAGGAAGGTCAAGATTCAATTATAGCAGTGCATAGAATATATGGTCGAGCAATTAAGATAAATTATCGAGTGGAAAAAAGCGATAATTATGTCTCAATAATTCCGTTGAATAGAAGATTTATTGTTTAATTTATTTTATTTTATTTATATTATATATATTATTTTCATATAAATAATAAAGCATAGTTATATTTTTATTGTTTTAAATAATCTCTTAGCATGTATGAAAACTTGATTTAAACTTGATTTGAGAAGTAAATATTACATTTGAACACGAGAAATTCAATATTGTGTTTCTGATAAGCGTAAATAAAGGTTAAAAACATGATATGCTAAAATGTATATCGGGTGCCCGATATTATTTACACATATCGGTGACCTGATATTATTTACATATATCAGTGACCCGATATTATTTATTTACACATATCGGTGACCCGATAGTTGTAAAATAAATATTGTGCACCCGATAGTTGTAAATAAATATTGGGTAGCTGATATTTATTACAAAAATCGGGTATCTTAATAAATATCGGTAATATAGAACCCCGAGCAATCTATAAATAGGTCACATTAGAGTTTGCTTAGCTATCATAGTAAAATTTTTAAAAAGTTGCTTATTTTTAATTAAAATTTAAAAATTTACTTACAAAAATTATATTTTTCCTTTCTTATTTCCTAATTTAGTATTATCTGACCTATTCATAGATTGCTCGGGGTCCTGGTAATATTTAATACACCTATCGGGGATATAAAAAATTTGATTAAAAAAAAATATTGGGTACTTTAATATATCGGGGACCCGATTTTTTATAAATGACCGATATCTCCCCGACTAGTATTTATTTACACCTATCGGGAACCTATTGGAGGGCCCGATAGGTCCCCAATAGATTCCTGATAAGTGCCCGATAGGTGCCCGAAATACAGATTTCGACCTGTGTGGCTTGCTCCATATATTAAACTTAATACTGAATTACGCCAAAAAGCAAGTANTCAGTGACCCGATATTATTTATTTACACATATCGGTGACCCGATAGTTGTAAAATAAATATTGTGCACCCGATAGTTGTAAATAAATATTGGGTAGCTGATATTTATTACAAAAATCGGGTATCTTAATAAATATCGGTAATATAGAACCCCGAGCAATCTATAAATAGGTCACATTAGAGTTTGCTTAGCTATCATAGTAAAATTTTTAAAAAGTTGCTTATTTTTAATTAAAATTTAAAAATTTACTTACAAAAATTATATTTTTCCTTTCTTATTTCCTAATTTAGTATTATCTGACCTATTCATAGATTGCTCGGGGTCCTGGTAATATTTAATACACCTATCGGGGATATAAAAAATTTGATTAAAAAAAAATATTGGGTACTTTAATATATCGGGGACCCGATTTTTTATAAATGACCGATATCTCCCCGACTAGTATTTATTTACACCTATCGGGAACCTATTGGAGGGCCCGATAGGTCCCCAATAGATTCCTGATAAGTGCCCGATAGGTGCCCGAAATACAGATTTCGACCTGTGTGGCTTGCTCCATATATTAAACTTAATACTGAATTACGCCAAAAAGCAAGTAATAATTTTGAAAAGGAATTCTTCAAACTAATGAATAATTTTATTTATGGCAAGACTATGGAGAATGTTCGAAATTATTTAGATGTAAAATTAATACCTGTGAATGATGATTCTGATGAAAAAAGATTCTTGAAAAAAGTAAATAAGCATATGCTCGTAAATTATCTCCAAACATGGTAGGTGTAAATATGGGTAAACAATCAATTACACTTAATAAACCAACTATAGTAGGTGCTCCTGTATTAAGACTAAGCAAATTACTAATGTACCAATTTTGATATGGATATATAAAAGAAAGATATAGTGATAAAGCAATACTTGGATATATGGATACTGATTTTTTTATTATATTAATAGAAACAGAGGATATTTATAAAGATATGGCAGAAAGACCAGACATTTTTGATCTTAATGATTCTAAAGTTATTGGTCTTTTCAAGGATGAATGTTCTCATTATGTTATTAAAGAATCCTTCCATATTCGAGCAAAACTTTATCATTATGTATTAGCAAACGATACTTCACAATCAAAATATAAAGGAGTAAGTAAAAGAGGTATGGATGAAATAGCACAAAATACTTTTCCTAATGCACCATCTCCCATGACTCAAGTATATCAAAATTGTCTCTTTAATGATAATGTATATTATGCAAAAAATATCAGAATTCGAACAAATAATCATATATTATATGTAGTAAAGTCAAAAAAAATTGCTGTTTGCTCTGTTAATGATAAAAGGTAGGTATTTGCCAATAAAATATCGAACCTACCATATGGTCATTGGCGAATAGATGCTATAAAAACATTTGTATTAAGAAGAATGTCCCCAAAAAATGCAGAAAAAAGAGCTATGAAATTAAAGCTCAAGCCAGAAATTGAGTCTTTAGACGAAGACCACATTAGCTAGAGGATAGCTCATTCAATGAACCGATACAAAGATAAATTTCCCACAATAATAATATTTTTTTTTTCTAATATAATAAATATACCCAAAATGACAGCATGAGATATGCTAACAGAATGTGGTCTAAATTTTATTAATAAAGTAGAAACATCGGAAGACTGGTTAAAGCTATCAAAACTTTATCCTGAAAAATATTTGAGATGCTACTTATTAATACCTGGTTATGATATTAAAAACAAAGACCAATGGGAAAACTTCATATTCCGTGTTAAAAATAATCTATACATGAGAAAATAATCCAGAATTTAGAGAATTTAAAAAACAATTAGCAGAAACAATAATAATAAAAGCATAACAAAAATTGCGATCCATATGACATTTTTCATCACGTGATTTTCTTGGCATTCTTTAACGAACATTTGTTCTCTGAAATTTGGAAGTCTGAGAACCCGTACTCATATGCAAATTCAATCGAAGATGCAAACTTGCCTGACTGGTACCCTAACAATACCAAAATCGAGAAGGTGAGAATATCACCAGATCCAGCGCCACAAGAAATAATTACACCCGAGGAACCCATACCAGATCCCATCGAAGTAAAGAGGAAGAGAAAAACAACCGAAATAGAGAATATCGCGCGTCGAGTATTGAGATCCGAGCTAGGGAAACTAGTTATAGAAGAGTAGCAGAAAAATACTCGAATATATATGACATATCCATAGTATGAATCTCGATAAAGTTTAACAATACATTCGTGCTGAAAATCTCATTTGCCCATATACGTTTTATTTTAGAGTTTAATAAAGTATCGAAAGACTACATACGTTTTATTTTTAAGACTCATTGAAAGACAATATACACTCTACAGGCGTAGTTATCTTTACAACGTAATTCATATTGCTTCTGGAAAGTTCCAGTCTTTGCGCGTAATAAATTGTGCTTGACACCCAGCACTATAAAAGTTGCAATTTTTCGTCACCTTCATCTTTCCGCAAATTTAAAAAAAAAAAATAAGCATCACGAACAACTAATAAAATCTCGTAAAAACAAACTCGACATAAAACTTTATTTTACTTAGCTTTTGTCAAAATAAGGTATATTCGCTTGTGATTGAATGTCTGAGCGTTCCCCACGATTAATTTTCTAATCGGATTTTCTTTGTAGATGTATTTATTTAACGTCTCGGAAAATATGCCTTTTATGGTATTAACCGCTTCTTTGTTTTTCTTCCTCGTGACGATATTCCCCGATCATGCTCCTATGTGTATGGGAATCAATATTACCGCAGAAATCGGCAAAATCAAAGCCGAAATCAATGATGAACTTATCTCGGAAATCATAAAAATTAATTCTCGGCATGCTAATTACGTGGCAGAAGCACAAAATATTATCTCTATGATTAATAATTTATCCGGGAAATATAACGAAATCGAGCGAGTTCTAGAAATCAGCATCACTCCAAAATGAAATCAATCAACGAAACGCTCTTATCCAAAGCATGGGTAGAAGAGGATCCGATCAACAAAGTGAAGCATCATCCGCCTCTGCTCATTCATCATCTTCCACTCGATTTATTGCGGAGAATATTATTTTATATTGTTTGTGTGGGTGGGAGAGATATAGATAGACAAAAATTCTGTAGATATGGGCGGGATAATTTATTTCGAAATCTGGAGTGTGGGATGAGAATTACGTAGTTAGCAATAGAAACAAAATTAGTTATAGATATTTTTCGAAAGCGTGAGAGCAAAGAAATAATTTGATGCTGGGACTCGCATTAAATGGCCTAGGATCCGTGTACTCCCTCCCTCTTTGATAGCATCATATATTCTCTCGCTACCTCTTATTATTTATATCTGAAAAATCAATAAAACTTTGTTCACTTTGGGCCCTTGCATCGAAAATTTTTTTCTGAAAATGCTCATATCAATTGATATTAATTGTGTTCACTTCTTGAACGTACATGTGAATAAATAACAAAGTGTTTGTTATAACATCGGGCGTTTATTTTTTAATTTTCGTGGAACGCGAATGTGTGAGTGAATAGACTTCTGCTTTTGTTAGCTACAGCAGACGAATGACGATACACCTCCCGGAGTCGCAAGTCCATAAGCCTTGGAGCCGGAGGTCTGTTGGCGTAGGGAAAGTGTGAAAGACATCGCAACCACAACCACTTCAAGAGTGGAGGTTATCAAGCAAGCAAAAGCCCTCAAGATACAAAAGTTACGGTGTCCCTCGTCAATCTCCTTTCATCGATACACCTCCCGGAGTCGCAAGTCCATAAGCCTTGGAGCCGGAGGTCTGTTGGCGTAGGGAAAGTGTGAAAGACATCGCAACCACAACCACTTCAAGAGTGGAGGTTATCAAGCAAGCAAAAGCCCTCAAGATACAAAAGTTACGGTGTCCCTCGTCAATCTCCTTTCATCGATACACCTCCCGGAGTCGCAAGTCCATAAGCCTTGGAGCCGGAGGTCTGTTGGCGTAGGGAAAGTGTGAAAGACATCGCAACCACAACCACTTCAAGAGAGGAGGTTATCAAGCAAGCAAAAGCCCTCAAGATACAAAAGTTACGGTGTCCCTCGATGTAGCGAGGTTGCCGAGCAGTCTTTGACCCATATTAATATATTATATCTGATATGTGATACAGGTCCACATTTGCATTACCAATCACGTGGTTGGATATAATAGATTTGATACGCGTAGAGCATAGAGAAAGTTTGTTTTTATTGGTTGATGATCAATAGTATCGTGATTGATCTGCACGAATAGAAATTTAAGATTCAGATCAGGTGATTAAAAGTGATTAGCGAGATTATCTTTAGATTCCAAAGCCAAAGTTCAAATTCTATTTATTATTTAAAATATATTTTATTACTTGTTAAAAAATTATACTGTATTTTGTATAATTCTGCATATAAAGTGATAAAAAACATATATATTAATTCTCATCTAAAAATATTTGAATTTTCTAAATACTCAAAAGGTTATAGATTCTATAAATTGTATATAAAGTTAGTTTTATTAAATATACACTTTATTTTCACTGATATTTAACTTATTATTATAAATATGAATAGTTCCAGTTATATTCCACATTAAAAAATACTTTCTATATAGACTCTCTAAAATATAAGATCTTGTGAGATCATATATTGTTTAATATTAATTCTATAATAAATTTCAATAAAATAAATAAAATGATTTTTCGTTTGAAAACAATAAAAAATTTAAAAGTTATATACTTTTCAATTTATTGATTAATAAGTTTTTAAATATTTTTTTTTATTACAATTTCGGTATATTAATATAAAAAATACTTTCTACATAAACTTCAATGACAGTGAGATCAGGTGGGATCAAAAGTGTTCAAACGAAAGTAAGGGCTTGAAAGAACATACCTGCAAAATTTCAGTACCAATCATTTAGTCATTTTAGTGACTTGTCATATGGACGATCATAAATCAATTGAACGCTATTGTAAAATTAATATAAATATTTGTGTAACATGCTGATCAAAATCTAGACTTTCCCTATGCTTACGCGTAGTACGCGTCCGTACTGACTACTGAAATTTCAACGTGTTATGGATGTTATGGATTAAAAGGATTTCAATTTCATTGCACCAAAAGATCATTTGCATGATGACTATGTCACTTCAAGACCAATGAAAGAGTGGCATAACATAGATTCTTATGTCATCAAGTTACTGGAGAATAATCCAGGGTTATCAGAAAATGATTGTTTCGCAGTCTGTTGTCGGAGCTTGAGTTCATTATCAAAACAGGTTTCGGATTGGCCAAACAGTGTCTCTAAATACGCCTCCGCGTTACTTTCAAAATGGAAGGGACCCGAAAAACAACACTGGCTTGAGCTCGCAAAAAAAGCCATTCAGCGTAAACGTGACGATGAGAAGATTTCATCTAACAACGCTGAAATTCAACAGAAAAAAATTATCCAACATCAACGAACCACGGTTTCTGCTATTAACTTAGTCACCGAAGAAATCGATGAACTAGCACCACGTAAACGTCAACGTGGACAAGAGCCACGAACACCAGAAAATAAGGTAGTTATATTTTCCATTGTATACCCCACAATAAAAATGTCTTCTCACCACGAATGTATGATTTCCATTAGGAAGGAGAGCCTTGGAATGGGATGACACTCAGGAAAACAAAGAAGATCTGTTACACTGAATTCTCAAGTCCAGGTTCACCAGATTTAGAGGATGTAGAAAAATTTAAGGCAAGATCACAACAATATGTCCGTAATAACTCTCGTGAAAGCACACCATGTCCGACAACTCGTTCAATCACACGTACTTTAATGGTAACACCATTATTACGAAAGCAACATATGATGAATATTCTGCACATATAATTTGTGCTTTTAATACAACGATACATCTTGTCAAGAAAACTATTGGAGAACAAGACTATGAAAAAGTTAAAATTATACTTCAAATGGGGAACAAATTAGTCATGAAAGATTCAATAGTAGAAAAGCTCAAAAAAATATTTCAATCAGAATATTCTGAAGTCGAATCGAAAATAATTTCAGAGACAAAGATTGACGATAATCAAACAACGGATGAGGATAGGTTTATATTCTTCATACGATATGCATTACTAGACTTTTTCTCAAAGTTTAAGTTTTTGATGCCAAAAGTCATGGACCGCGACATGCTTGAACGATCTTATATCATTGAAGTCCTGTCACCAATTCTCCTCGCATTTCGCAAAGCGTTTCCTGATGTAAAGTATATGTGGGTAGAGAAGGATAAAAGAAGCAAACATTATGTTTATGGGTAATATTGGAGAACGAAAGACAGATTTACTCATTCTCAGGTTATCCGACGCAAGAGAACTTTTGAATGTTGAAGTTTCTGGACCTCCGTATAGATCCACAAAAAAGCATACTGTTGGTGACGTAAAAAAACTATTAGTAATGGCTATCTGCAGTCTATGTCGACTCCTTGGCAACAACCTTGATTGCAACATTGAGGATGCTAAAAATGTTAAAACTTATAGCATTCAGGTTATAGGAGACCGACTTACATTGTTTGCTGTTTCTCTAGCAGACAAAAGAAAGTATTTGGCTGTTGAATTGGCCTCTTGTATAAATCCATTTTCGTTTGATGCCATCGCATGCTATATGAAGATTTTTAATTTTTTTACAGTTATTCGAAATGAATTTGTGGAACAAGAAAAATTACAAAGGAAAATCCGTTCCTTTATTCCAACTGACAATTGTTCTGAAAATTTAAGAGTGGTTACATTTACCGGATGATGACATTTCACTTGTGACAGAAGAAGATATGGACGAAATCTTTCTGTGATGGTGTCATTACAATGAAAATGGTGTGATTGAATTATTTATAATTTCTTATGTAAAACAAATTTAGACATGATAGCTATTGTTGCTGTAACGCGTAACTATTAATAAAATATTTTTAGTCTGCCCACAATTTTGATTTGTAGTGTATATCGGAAAAATAAAAATAAATCTAAATTAACCCAGGGTGATGTAGACTATGTGTTGGTCAAGCTTTGGCCCTGCCCACTCATGTAGTTTGTGATCAAATTATATAAGTAATTGGTTAATTTTCTGGCTTCGGGATTACTGCGCTACAGGTCATATGACGTTGCAGGCTTAGTAACCTCGAAAATAATTATTGATAAAGTTTCGCCCATAATTCGGGTATATAATTTTTACATATCTACTGGTGTGGAAGAGTGTGGTAAAATAAATCCGTATATACGTGTAATATATAAATGTGTTCCATAGGCGCTCAGCACAAAAAATGAATCATACTAATATAATTAAAGTTTTGAGTTTATTCAATAAGACCCAATTCTCGAAGATGCTCTGGAATAACTATATATGGGTCTTCGTAATACCAAACATACCTTAAAACAATCCAGTTTTCTTCGCATAATTCGTTCTTGAGTTGATCACGAATTAATTGCTTCTCAAAGTCTTCCTCATTTTTGTGGAAATGTTTTATATGTTGCTCATGTTGTTTGCCTTGTACCTCTATGGCAAATCCATACTGTGGATAGTAGATGTCAAGTTCTAAACCTCGAGGATATTCCGGTGTTTTCAAGAATTCTGGTCGGCGCTTGTTAGAAGGTGGGCCAAGAATATTAGTTGACTTCACGACATAAGGTTTCTTGCTTAAATAAGCAATATGGACACCATGATTTAGAGTGTTTTATAGTATTAAAATTGGTAACCCATTATGACCTTTACTACACATCCATTGCATTGGAACATTGAGATTTATATATTCTACAGAAAGACACATACCTCCTCTACTGTGAGCGATTTCCTTTGCTTCCATAAGATCACAAGGAAAATTGCCAGAACATTGTGGACACCATGATTTAGAGTGTTTTATACAATTAAAACTTGCAGACCATTTATGGCCTTTGCTACACATCCAATACAGAGGAGCACGGACATTTAAATATTCCTTAGAAAGACACGTACCTCCTCTACTGTGAGCGATTTCCTTTGCTTCTATAAGACCACAAGGAAAATTGCCGGAACATTGTGGACACCATCTTCCCATATTTTTTATTCGATAAAGAGTTGTAGACCATTCATAACCTTTGGCACATCTCCAAAACATTGGCGTTTTTGCATTAACATATTCTGTAGAAATACACTTACCGTCTCGTTCTTGTGCAATACTGTTTGCTATATCAATATTGAATCGCCGATGACTACATTTTTGGTGTTGTATATCTGGTGCAATATGTTTTTGTATTGGAATAACACGTTTTCTACACATTCGACACCAAGTTCCCTTAAGAATATCCTTCGTTGAAGCCTTCCATTTATGACCTTTACACTGCCATTCAAGAGGATTCCGTCTATTAATATACTCAGTTGCAAGGCAAAGACCTCCTTTTTTCTCCGCAAACTTTCTCATATCTTCGATCGATCGTTCGAGTACGCTGATTTTCAGCTGCACACCGTGGACACCATGTTTTTTTATTTTTCACGCAATCAAGGCTTGTAGACCATAAATGATCTTTAGCACATTTCCAAAACATTGACGCCCCACTATTGATATATTTTTCAGAAAGACATTCACCTCCCCTATTACGCGCAATTTCTTTAGCAATATCTAAAGTTAGTTTTGTCATTTTATTTTATATCAAATTTTCAAAAGGCCGGCATGTTTTCAGGTTTTACTCCTCCCTCTATGTCCTTACCCCCACGAATAATTTTACAGGCCGGCCTTTCACATTGTAAAGTAACGTAAAGTAACGTAAAAAATAACGTTGAAATATACAATTATTATTAATAAAGTTATCAATTATTTGTTATTTTTAATTCGTGGTTTATGATTTGCCGAAGGCAGACAGACACACAGTGGCTATGCATGTGACAGACCCATGTGATCACAGGAAATGACACCTTGTGCCTGCTCCGCTGGTTATATGTTATTCAATAGCGAAGCTAGTGCCAGATACTTCGTATCACTTCTTTCGAAATAGGCACCTTTATAGATACTATTTGGATTGAATTCTGATATTTATTTCCCCAACATTTAAGACAATAAGTTTCTTCATCACAATATTCGCCACTACCCCATTCACCCTCTACATAATTTCTTATATTTTCTTTTTTATGGTCTTCATTGCATATAGGGCAGGTCGTTGAACAGTCAAAGTAATCGATATTTTTAGTACTGTAGTTAAGAGATAAATTAGTGACCTTTTCCAATGCCATTTGAATTACATGTTTTCGTTTTTCCTCAGGATTGCTGGGTAAAATAGAAATTGAAGGTCGAGCTTTGGGTGTTGTACTTACCTGATTTTTCAGTTCAGCTCTTTCAGGCACTACACTTACCTCAGTTTCCGATAAAATTTTCTCACCTACCTTATTGTTTGTCAAATCGGTTGAACTAGACATATGCGCGTGACAATTTGTCACGCCGATCACTTTTGCCAAAAGCAAAGCTTCATTGTTCCACAATAGAAAATTATTTCGGAAAAATTACTAATTACACATTACACAAAAAATAACACATGATACATGGCTTGTATGTTCCTCTAATCAAAAATCTTTATTAATAAATATATGATAAAAATACAGGATAAAATACATGATATATTAATAATTAGGGGGAGGGGATGTCACCATTGAACTATCTAAATTTCTATTTGATCTGCGATCATGTACACTGCGTAATAGAAACATATTAACTATTAATGTATTGCAGAATATTAATAAAGTATATATAAAATCAATTAAAATGGAAGAATCGTTGGAATATCGAATAGGGATTTCTGTTTCATGTAATTTGTAATATTGGTGAACTTCAAGCTCATTTCTAATAAGGACATTCAAACTCAATCTACATCCAGCTACTTGGATCTCAATGATATTAAATTGTTCTTTTTCCAACCTACAACTTTTTTGCACCCAATATAATCAATCATTGCATTCACGCCATAATTTTATATCGTTATCTTTTTCTTTTTGTTTTGTACAAATAATCCTGAAACATTCTGCATATATTAATTTGTAATATTTATCATCTTCTTTACTTATAAACATGATATCAGGTCATCTTCATATTCCCCCATCTCCTCTTCTATTAGCACTTGCTATACTCTACAGTTCAAACCTAAAAATATAAATTAACAATATTTTTCTCTAGAAGATGATATATTATTCTTACTATAACTTACGCGGTAATAAATGCTGACTCTCCAAAAGTATTATTAGATAAGTAGACATTGATTTAGTGTTGTTAACGGTCCGGCTTGGTCCGACTTGAAACCCAAGTCAAGCCAAACCGTTAGCAAGTCAAGCTGAACCGGACCGAACCCCATTGACTTGAAAGTACAAGTCAAACCAAGCTGGACCGAACTGTTCAAGTCGATGGGGCCGAATGAGGTTGATGGGGTTGATAGGTTAACTGACCCCATCAGCCCCATCGACTTCGATTACAAGTCAATGGGGTTGATGGGGCTGATGAGGTTAATGGAATTAATTAATTCAAAATTATTATTATTATTTATTTTCCATCGGTCCCATCAACCCCATCGACTTTGATTATAAGTCGATGGGGTTGATGGGGTTGATGGGGCTGATGAGGTTAATGGAATTAATTAATTCAAAATTATTATTATTATTTATTTTCCATCGGTCCCATCTACCCCATCGACTTTGATTATAAGTCAATGGGGTTGATGGGGTTGATGGGACTGATGGTTAATCAATTAAAAATTATTACTATAATAAAATAAAATGAAATATAAAAATAATAACACATGATAGAGTTCAACTCTATCAGTCCCATCGGTCCCATCAGTTCCATCAACTTCAATTAGAAGTCGATGGGACCGATGGGTCAATTAAATTTATTAATCAAAAATTATTATATTATAAAATAAAATAAAACGTAAAAATAATAACATGTGATCGGCCCCATTGGTCCCATCGACTTACCATCGACTTGGCGACTTGAAGTCAAGCCAAACCGCAAGTCGATCGACTTGAAGTCGAACCGGACTGATGATTTGAAACTCTCAAGTCGAACTGGTTCAGCCCCATCGGTCCAGTCCGGTTCGGTTCGGTCCAGCTTGGACTTAACAACACTACATTGATTAATAGTACAATTATATTATTTACATATGTACCTAAAAAGTCAGATTGCGTCAAACAGATTCCAAGGTTTTCAAAATTTTTAATGTGATTTCTTCAAGTTTATCTTCACTTTCTTTCTACTCATTTGTATATGATAACTCATATGGTAAACTTGATAAATTCTCAAATAAAAAATTCGATACAAACCTATTATACATATTTTTGACTCTTGATATAAAAATAGGTTTCATCAATCTTACAGGTTTCTAATATATGGAGCATAGTGTTTTCAATATATATAGGCAAATATTAGTTTTCTGATTCTGCTAAGGCACTATGCGTCAATTAAGTCTGATAAATATATATCATAAATGCCTTTTTTAAATTTTCTGATAATTCCTGAACAAGATTCAAATTATCTCTAATAATTTGGTTAACTAGAGGATCCTTTCAAATTAATTTTTGAACCGGAATTTCATTTACACTGAAATATAAATGTTGATAAAGAGGTGTGAATTCTTTTTTAAATTTATTTTTCAATTTATTTATATTATTCTTGATTTGATCTGAACCCAAAGGTGCTTTTTTATCTATCTTGATTGCTCTCATGTCATACAAATTATTAACTCATTCAAAGGCATTATTAAACTAATAAAATAAATAGTATGTTAGATTTCAGAAATATAAAAATTTTCATCATTAAAATAATGCAAAATTATCAATGCATATGTAAAGTTTATATCTTTGTGTGGTCATCACGTAGATAAAACTCTGTGTGATATTATAAATCAACATAATAACTTATATCTTAAATATCTCCTCAACGAGGCAATAAGTTTTTCTCATAACAGGCTAGTAGAATACTATATCCTGCATAATAGACTATAGTTTAAATATTTCTTCACTATAAACAAGTGTTTATTGGCAAGCGAACTAAATGAAATAAGTATACATAAGAAATAGTCAAATATGATAATACCTTTATTCCATAAAAAATAATTTGACTATTTATTTGGCATTTGTTTTTTGAATGGATCATACAATATCATCATATAATACAGTATCAAAATAAAGTTTTATATAAATCTAACTTGTGGTAGAATTCAGAAAATTCTCAATTAATGCTCTGAACTATTCATAAATACATTACTAACCAAATCTACAGCTCATTTCACGATTGATTTTAATTTACTTTGTGAGATTCAATGATCTTTTTGCATCCCGAAATAAACAATAGATATAGCGTTTATTTTTTTTGTCTTTAACAGTCATCAAAAAATTGTAAATTTTGTTATATAATTTAGTAGACATTTTATATGTTAATTTGTGATAAGAAAAATATGTGTTAAAAACATTAACTTTACTATTAGCTTTGTTGAGTAATAAAAACACAAATAAAATTTTCAATAACACTGCTATATTCTCCTTTTAATATGTTTCATTATTTCCTTTTTTAATACAGTACAGAACCTTTATAATAGGAACTTGGTTATAGTTATGCATGTTCCCAAAATTGATTTTGGATTTTTAAGGTATTTCGTCTTTTTGAGATTTATGCAGAATCTATTCTATATATAGAAGTAAAAAAAGTACCCAGTTATATATATCTTTAATCAAAAAATTTATCTGGGTAATTAAAAAATTTCGGGTTTTAAATAAAATAATTTTATCTTCTATGAAAAACTATTTCAACTTTTTCCTCAAAATTGTAATTTCGAGGCTCCAAAATAATTTAGCGTGCAAGTATAGTTATAGTAAAAATTGATTAACTATTTTACTTTAAAACTTTTTTTCCAAATATAAAAATAAAAATTCCAACTGTAAAAAATGATAGTCCAGAATATACATGTTCCCAAAATTAATTTTGGATTTTTGAGGTATTTCGACTTTTTGAGATTTATGCAGAATCTATTCTATATATGGAAATAAAAAAAAGTACCTAGTTATGTATATCTTTAATCAAAGAATAAATCTGGGTGATCAAAAAATTTCGGATTTTAAGTAAAATAATTTCGTCTTCTATAAAAAACTATTTCGACTTTTTTCCCCAAAATACTAATTTCGGGACCCCAAAATGATTTTGCATGCAAGTATAGTCCAGAACCTAAGTTTTCAGAATCATTGATTAAAATTTTGATCTGATTAAAATTAATCAACTTTTATTGGAGTTAAAATTACACAATTTAATTATACCCATCAAATTTGAGAATATACTAAAAATAGAAAACCATTGTAATTTCATCTGAAATTCATCTGAAAAAAAATTTTCAACAGTTTCCGATATTTTATATCTTTTAAAAATATAAAAATATGTACGTAAATTATAGAAATATATATATATACAGAAAAGGTATTATTAAAAAAATGGTAAAATATGCAGTTAAAAAATATAAATCTTATTATAATATACCTAATACAATTTATAATAAATTAAATAATTAAAATTTTATAAATGAAATTTTTATTTTTTATAAATTTTTTTATAATAATCTTTATTAATATAATATGGTTACATGTTCTTGAATTCCTAAATTCTAATTAGTTAAAATCGTATCACATGGTGCTTACTATATATGTCGTCAAAACTAATTTAGCCTTGATTCAACTCTTAAAATTTCAATTTTTAGTTGCGTCTGACTCAACTAATTGCGTCAATTATTAATAAAATCAAAATTTTGCCTTGACTTAACTCTAATTTTTCTCAATTTTAATTGCATCTGACTTAATTCAATAGTTTTGACGACATGTATAACATAAACCAAGAAAATTGAGAAAAATTTTTTTTCCATAAATAAATTCCTCAAATATATATATTCAAATACTATAATATAAAAGAAATCTAATCGGTGGATCAAATTTTATTTAAGTTTCTATTATAGAGGTTTTGCACTATATTTTGAAAAAATTGATATATGCATGAAAAAGTCAGTATATGCATGATAACAAAGAATATGTATATGCTCTATGGCTACTTGCTTGATTATAGATAAAAAATTCACTATACTTTCTTTTTATCACTTTTTATTATTTTCTTTCATATCACACTGAAGAATAGATTAGAAAAAAAAATAGCATATGCACAAGAACAAAGAGTGTGTACATATCTCAAGTATACTTGCACGCAAAATTATTTTGAGGTCCCGAAATTGCAATTTCGGGGAAAAAAGTCAAAATAGTTTTTCATAAAAGACGAAATTATTTTACTTAAAACCTAAAATTTTTTGACCACCCAGATTTATTCTTTGATTGAAAATACACATAACTGAGTACTTTTTTTACTTCCATATATAGAATGAATTCTGCATAAATCTCAAAAAATCGAAATACCTCAAAAATCTAAAATCAATTTTGGGAATATATATAATCTCAAGTCGATTATTCAAACCAGATTATCGATATCCCTATATGTAAATAGTACAATATGATATTTTAGTTTTGTAATAAATATAAATAAAAACTGATGAGAATAAAAAGTGATGTTATATTTTGAAAAGCAGAAATAAGTTTTCACACAAACATGTAGAGTGTAAAAGGTACTAATTAATAGAACTAGTACAAAGTACTAAATTTAGTAATCAATATATTATACATGTCGTCAAAACTAATTTGGTCTTGACTCAACTTTTAAAATTTTAATTTTTAATTGCGTCTGACTCAACTAATTACATCAATTACTAGTAAAAATCAAATTTTGTTTTGACTTAACTCCAATTTTTTTCAATTTTAATTACGTCTAACTCAATTCAATAGTTTTGACGACATGTATACAATATACATGTCGTCAAAAGTAAAAAGCCATTGACTCAACTACTGAAATTTAGTTGCGTCTATGTAATTGCGTCAAAATAATTGCGTCAATTGCGTCAATTTTTTATATGACTCAATTCTAAATTTTTAAATTTTAATTGCGTCTGACTCAATTCAATAGTTTTGACGACATGTATAGTATACAATATATCATATGATCAGGTTATGCATATAGATTCTATTATATTCGTATTCCTTTTATGACATATATCACATGATAGGTTAATTATTTTAGCAAAGATATCGAGTTACACAAGTTATTATCTACTATAAACTGTAAGCATGAAGTGTCATTACTATATAATAAATATTGCGAGAAAATTACGTGTTAATAATTATAGTTAAAAATAGTTCGTTGACGTTATTTGTTCATATTAAAATCTCATAACTATTTACTAGTGAAATTCATGAACTAGTTTTTAGTACTTATATCTGAAAATAAACTATATATCTGAAATAAGATTCCTATTTACGATTTACCATGACTATTATTCGTTGATTTCATATGTTCTGTTAATCGACATAAATAATCATTCATAATTGGATAATATCTATATGAGTAATTTTAAGTGCCTTGTCACTAGCTCCACTATATAAATACCAGTCCAAACTCGAAATATTTTACTTTTCCATACTTCACTACATCACAAAAATGTATTTTATTTATATGTCAAAATTTTTTACTCAGTATAAGTCAATATTAATGTATAGAAAATAATTTTGAATTGGATCTGAAAAATAGAGTATTTTTATCTGAGTTAAATACTAAAGAACTGAAAGATAATAAACTAATTAGATTATTCATATTCAAAATAATTCATTATCAATATCTATTTTTTACAAAATACAATATTCTCAAAAAAATAACTTGAGAATCCAATTTTTCTAAAATTGAATTGTATTATTTTATAGTATATAGTTACTAAAACTAAATAAATCTAAATCCTTAAATTCAGTATAAATTACATAACTTCTATAAACATTATTAGTCAGTGGTTATATCAGATTATACGTGTTACCCAAATCTTAAATAATTTGGGATTTGGGACGCCAAAATGCACAAATTACTAGTATTTGGGATTTGGGATTTCAACAAAAGATATTAATTATAATTTAGAATTTGGGATTTGGGATTTTGGCATTTGAGATTTTGGCATTTGGGATTTTGGCATTTGGATTTTGAATTTGGACAGCAGATATATGTCAGATCACCTGTAAATTATTAATTAAAATTTTGTGTAATATTAATAATAAGAAACGAACGGTCTAGTGAAACACTACTTTTTTTCAAATAATTTGCTAAAAAACCTTAATAAACTTTTGTTCTTGAGATTTCTGCCTACACACTTTAATATTTTTCTTTACATTATAACACCTGTACAAAAAATTTATATTGAGTTAACTTTCTCTATTTTTTTGGCTTTAATCCCGAGATGCAAGTTTATTTAATTCTTAAAATTTATTTTAAATTCATAACTATGCATAGTTTTTCAAGCGCAATCAACTTACTTAGTCTGTAAAAAACGGTTAGAATAGTGTTTATTGTAGAAATAGCTAATTTTTATTTTATTTATAAAATGTAACAAATTCTTGTAGAAATTCTATAAAATATTTTTTAATAAAATTAATTTTTGTTCTTGTGATTATTCTACCACGTTCTCACCTTCTTTATAGTCCAAACTTTTGACAATTTTTTACAAACGGAAGTAATGGCTTCATTTGGAAAGTTATTTTTGTGTATTTTCAATACAGAAAGGATTGCTATTTCATCATCAGTAGTTTTGTGTTTGGTGTTTGTCGTTTTTCTTCGTTTAGGTTGTGGTTCAGTGGATTTAGTAGTAAATGGTACTTCGTTTGAATTCTCTGCTACTAGTTGTGTAATTTTCTTTTTGACCTCATTTCTTGATCTTTTTTTGTCATAATCTTTGAGTTTCGTTCTAATAATTCCCATTGTTTTTCTATCTTTTAGATTTCTACACTCTATCCCTAAGACTTTTTGTCGATATACTGCTTTTATTCGCTCTAACCCATTTGGATAACACTGGTCGAATGGAAAAAAATAGTACAGTTTTATCATGAATAGAATTCTGATTGATGGCTAAATTTGCTAAGATTTACAGTGGCTCACGAATGTACTGCAACACCTAAAATTTTGTCTTTAAAAAATTCTATATCGCAAACCATCGATTTTAGAATAATAGTTCTTATACTCATTTTAATCTTTAAGATTTGGAGATTTTTTGAGAACTGTTTGATATCAAATTAATAATGCCAATTTTTTGGAAATGGGTGATCAACATGGTGAATTGTCACTTAATAAAATTTTATACAGAATAGTTACAACAAAAGTGATCATAGGGTTGATTGTCCTTCCCAAGGAGAACAGGTATACCAAATTTTATAACAATTGGATCAGTGATTATGGAGAAATTAACTCTTGAAAATTAAAATTTTACTAATAAAATAAATAAAAAAAATATTTTATTAGTAAAATTTCAATTTTTAAGAATTAATTTCTCCATAACCACTGATCCAATTGTTATAAAATTTGGTATACCTGTTCTCCTTGGGAAGGACAATCAACCCTATGATCACTTTTGTTGTAACTATTCTGCATAAAATTTTATTCACAATTGAAATTTTATTAAGTGACAATTCACCATGTTGATCACCCATTTCCGAAAAATTGGCATTATTAATTTGATATCAAACAGTTCTCAAAAAATCTCCAAATCTCAAAGATTAAAATGAGTATAGGAACTATTATTCTAAAATCGATGGTTTGCAACATAGAATTTTTTAAAGACAAAATTTTAGGTGTTGCAGTACATTCGTGAGCCACTGTATTAAGTATAAACAGTCGATTTTTTCTGATTTATAAATAGGAATTTCTGATTTATGAATTTTCACAAATAGGATGTTCGATTTATGCATATTTGCGCCATCAATAGGATTCCGATTTTTGTTCATTCAACCAGTGTAACAAGCAATTAGCTGATTAAGTTCTTTCTGGTACAATTCTGTGGGTGTATATTTTTGAAATAATTGGTGGGATAGAGGGTCATCCATTCCAAATACTGTTACAAGATCATTTACAAGTTTTCATAAAGATTCCTTATGCAACTTGACAGCCCGTTCGCTATGTGAAATTGAATAATCACCAAGGTATTCACTTATGTATTAATAGATCTATCCTCTCTTTTTTATCTTGTGAAGCTTTTATTTAATCCCTAAGGGTTTTTTCATCAAATATATTTCTATNAAATTTGGTATACCTGTTCTCCTTGGGAAGGACAATCAACCCTATGATCACTTTTGTTGTAACTATTCTGCATAAAATTTTATTCACAATTGAAATTTTATTAAGTGACAATTCACCATGTTGATCACCCATTTCCGAAAAATTGGCATTATTAATTTGATATCAAACAGTTCTCAAAAAATCTCCAAATCTCAAAGATTAAAATGAGTATAGGAACTATTATTCTAAAATCGATGGTTTGCAACATAGAATTTTTTAAAGACAAAATTTTAGGTGTTGCAGTACATTCGTGAGCCACTGTATTAAGTATAAACAGTCGATTTTTTCTGATTTATAAATAGGAATTTCTGATTTATGAATTTTCACAAATAGGATGTTCGATTTATGCATATTTGCGCCATCAATAGGATTCCGATTTTTGTTCATTCAACCAGTGTAACAAGCAATTAGCTGATTAAGTTCTTTCTGGTACAATTCTGTGGGTGTATATTTTTGAAATAATTGGTGGGATAGAGGGTCATCCATTCCAAATACTGTTACAAGATCATTTACAAGTTTTCATAAAGATTCCTTATGCAACTTGACAGCCCGTTCGCTATGTGAAATTGAATAATCACCAAGGTATTCACTTATGTATTAATAGATCTATCCTCTCTTTTTTATCTTGTGAAGCTTTTATTTAATCCCTAAGGGTTTTTTCATCAAATATATTTCTATTAATGTTTTGTTTAATGAACCTTACGCTGAAGGTTTCTAAAGCTTCATCAAATTCAAAACAGATATGATGTTTATTGTTACAGTGTGGAACCTTTATAATAGGAACTTAGAAAATCTTAAATAAAATTTAATCTACCGATCAGATTTCTTATAGTATTTGAATGTATACATTTGGAGGAATCTATTTATGGAAAAAAAAAATTTTCTCAATTTTCTTAGTTTATGTAAGCACCATATGATGCGATTTTAACCAATTAAAATTCAGAAATTCAAGAACACATGACCATATTATATTAATAAGGATTGTTATAAAAAAATTTATAAAGATTGTTATAAAAAAATTTATAAAAAATAAAAATAAAATTTTAATTATTTAATTTATTATAAATTGTATCAGGTACACTATAATGAGATTTATATTTTTTAACTGCATATTTTACCATTTTTCCAGTAATATCTTTTTTGTATATATTCATATATCTCTATAATTTACGTATATATTTTTATATTTTTAAAAGATATAAAATATCGGAAACTGTTGAAAATTTTTTTTCAGACAAATTTCAGGTGAAATTACAATGGTTTTTTATTTTTAGTATATTCTCAAATTTGATGGGTATAATTAAATTATATAACTTTAACTCCAGTAAAAGTTGATCAATTTCAATTAGATCAAAATTTTAACCAATGATTCTGAAAGCTTAGGTTCTGGGCTATCATTTTCTATGGTTAAAATTTTTATTTCTATATTTGGAAAAAAGTTTTAAGACAAAATAGTTGATTAATTTTTATTATAACCAAGTTCCTATTATAGAGGTTCCGCACTGTAGGATCGTTAACGTTATTGGGAATTTTAAATGCACTACAATAACGTAACTTTTTTTCTAATTTAGGATGAGTAACTATGATGCTGAGATAATGAGCTATGACCGTTGTGTAATTTAATTTGCTTGCACTTGCATAAAGAGGTCCCACTGCAGATAACGAATTTTGTTGTAATTAAAGTTCCCCACTCGCATTCCTATCTGGTATGCCTTCCATATTCCAGCCCATTTATAATATAGATATCACACCTATACAGTAGCTCACGAATGTACTGCAACACCTAAAATTTTGTCTTTAAAAAATTCTATGTCGCAAACCATCGATTTTAGAATAATAGTTCCTATATTTATTTTAATCTTTGAGATTTGGAGATTTTTTGAGAACTGTTTGATATTAAATTAATAATGCCAATTTTTCGGAAATGGGTGATCAACATAGTGAATTGTCACTTAATAAAATTTCAATTGTGAATAAAATTTTATATAGAATAGTTACAACAAAAGTAATTATAAAGTTGATTGTCTTTCCCAAGAAGAACAAGTATACCAAATTTCATAACAATTGGATCAGTAGTTATGGAGAAATTAACTCTTAAAAATTGAAATTTTACTAATAAAATAAATTTTTTTTTTTTTTTTTTAACCAATGGAGTCTCTCTCCAATACATTTATTTATTTGAAAATTGATGAGTAATACAAACAATTAAACAAAAAAATACATATAGAAGCTTACTAAAACTAAGAATAAATCCTAATTTACGGCACGGCTCATCGTTGCTCCTTGAACCGGAATAACTAACCAGCCAAAACTACGTTAGTCAAAATAAAAATTATGTGAAATCCCCCTAGAATTGATACCATTTATAAAAATTTTTTCCACCCAATTATGCGCATTTAGCAATGCATCGCTCAAAATGTGTGAATAACTTTGTCTGTTAACTGGTATAACAGCAGTACTTGAATTATGTAAGGGTGCACCTGTTATATTGTCAAAAACTAATTCTCGNGTGAATTGTCACTTAATAAAATTTCAATTGTGAATAAAATTTTATATAGAATAGTTACAACAAAAGTAATTATAAAGTTGATTGTCTTTCCCAAGAAGAACAAGTATACCAAATTTCATAACAATTGGATCAGTAGTTATGGAGAAATTAACTCTTAAAAATTGAAATTTTACTAATAAAATAAATTTTTTTTTTTTTTTTTTAACCAATGGAGTCTCTCTCCAATACATTTATTTATTTGAAAATTGATGAGTAATACAAACAATTAAACAAAAAAATACATATAGAAGCTTACTAAAACTAAGAATAAATCCTAATTTACGGCACGGCTCATCGTTGCTCCTTGAACCGGAATAACTAACCAGCCAAAACTACGTTAGTCAAAATAAAAATTATGTGAAATCCCCCTAGAATTGATACCATTTATAAAAATTTTTTCCACCCAATTATGCGCATTTAGCAATGCATCGCTCAAAATGTGTGAATAACTTTGTCTGTTAACTGGTATAACAGCAGTACTTGAATTATGTAAGGGTGCACCTGTTATATTGTCAAAAACTAATTCTCGTTCTGTTACTATTACTGAATTATTACTTATAAACTTCAATTTATTTGACCTTTTATCATTTGTCGTAATGTTTTTAGATTTTTCCCACAAAATTAGTCTTTCACATCTTTGTTTCCAGATACCGAAAAGATGTTTTTTGAAAGTATATATGCTCCTGATCATGACTTTGGCGCCTAGTATTGAATCACCTCATCAGGAAATTTTTTATGTCAGAGGTTATTGTAATAATTTCGTTTTCAAAGGTTATTGAAGGTTATCGGACCAATAACCTTCGCAAATATTACGTTTATTATGATAAAGTGAAGGTTATTGAAGGTTATCGATATCAATAACCTCCGGAGTATTACGTTTTATTAATAAAAATGAAGGTTTTCGGTACCAATAACCTTCGTAAATATTACGTTTATGTTGGAGGTATTCGAAGGTTATCGGAGTGAAGGACTTCGAAGGCTTACGTTTAAAAAAATTTACTGATGCTGTCAATTCCTTGCATGCTGATACGAATGAATTTGATACCAAGCCTACTATAATGTCTGGAAGGGTAATCTACGAATATTCCATTGCAGTAGCTTTCTGATTTTCCCAGTTTTCTGTGACTACTTGTAATTTCTTCCTAATTGATGATAACACCAATGTCGACTTGACTTTATTTGCTTCGAAGTGTGTCATTCTGATGAATTTCTCTTTTAAATCTTTAAATGGATTCTCATTAGTAAATCCTTGACACGTGAACACGTAAATATTATCTTCAATTTCGGTATTACAAAGTGGACATTTGTCCGACTGATAAATCCATGATTTTCTTTTATGTAAATTGTTCATAGTTGGCAATTCATCATTAAGCAATTTTAACAAAAATTGTCTAAATTTCGATTCCCCAAAGTTAGATTTGAAAGTCGTTATCTTGAAAGGATATATTGTTTTTGCTGTAAATTTCCAATGAATTTTTTTTGGCTTTGTCCCTTATGATCCACCATTTAATTCTGTTCTGAATCAACCATTTTTATATCCATGTGCATTCATTAATCGAAAGAAGTGTATCTTTGATAGACACATCCAAAGCTAAACCCCTCCATAACGGGATGATCATGGGTAAATTAAAGGTTTGTATATTAATTTGTATTCTTTTCCCAGAAAAAATTTCGTTCCACGTTATTCTGGCTAATAAATCAGCTTCTTCATTATATTTATCATTTGAATGTGCTTTAACTTTGTAACATTGCACTGTCAAATCTAAATCTTTAATCATATGTAAAATTGCATTTCGGGATATAATATTTTTACCCTTGGTCCATTGTATATCTCTATCCCTATTAGATATAATTTCCTCTACAATATTAATTGCATTTTGACTATCTGTGTAGACGTTAACTATACTTCCTAAAGGGACAACTGTCAATGCTGTGATAATTGCCAATAATTTTGCCTTTGTGAATGATGAAAAATGGTCTGCATAACATTTGAACCTAATATCATTTTCAACTGGATTAATTGACTTAGGAATTATCCAACCTAAACCCATTCCAAACTGTCCATCAAAATCTTTACATGAGCCGTCTGTATACACTGTTATCTCATTAAAGTGTCTGAGTTGACTTGTTATCTCGACAAGTTACTAATAAAATAAATAAAAAAAATATTTTATTAGTAAAATTTCAATTTTTATGAGTTAATTTCTCCATAACCACTGATCCAATTGTTATAAAATTTGGTATACCTGTTCTTCTTGGGAAGGACAATCAACCCTATGATCACTTTTGTTGTAACTATTCTGTATAAAATTTTATTCACAATTGAAATTTTATTAAGTGACAATTCACCATGTTGATTATCCATTTCTGAAAAATTGGCATTATTAATTTGATATCAAACAGTTCTCAAAAACTCTCCAAATCTCAAAAATTAAAATGAGTATAGGAACTATTATTCTAAAATTGATGATTTGCGACATAGAATTTTTTAAAGACAAAATTTTAGGTGTTGCAGTACATTCGTAAGTCACTATAAATAAAATTAATAAAAATAAAGGTTAAAAATTTTGAATTATTTCCATCACCATTTTCATCATAGTTATAATTATTACAATAGCCACCGCCTTCTTATTGTTCCGAAGTAAGATAAATTAAAAAATGAACAAATATGTATACAATATTGAAATAATAATAAATTGAAATAATAATAAATGTAATTTATTTTTGTAAAATTTTAATAAAATTTTTTTATTTCAATAATAATCATGTTTTACAATTGATATTTTTTTCTTTGACAAAACATAATAATACATATTTTTAGATAAAAAAGAAACTAATTAACTAGTTAAATGTTTTTTTTAAAAAAAATACAGTTACCTTAAAACAAATGTGTGAGCCGTTTTCACCATCCATTATTTTATCAAAAAACTTTTTTTTTTCAGTAATGTAGATATTAATAGCTATTCCCACTGCAGCCTATAGAAGATTAAGTACCCGTGTAATTGAACATCAGGAAATTTTTTATGTCGGAGGTTATTGTAATAATTTCGTTTTTAAAGGTTATTGAAGGTTATCGGACCAATAACCTTCACAAATATTACGTTTATTATGATAAAGTGAAGGTTATTGAAGATTATCGATATCAATAACCTCCAGAGTATTACGTTTTATTAATAAAAATGAAGGTTTTCGGTACCAATAACCTTCGTAAATATTACGTTTATGTTGGAGGTATTCGAAGGTTATCAGAGTGAAGGACTTCGAAAGCTTATGTTTAAAAAAATTTACTGATAAATGATAATCAACCACAGATTCAAATTTATCTAAGAAACGAACACCTAAATATAATACTAAGCTTAGTAAACCATAACTAGAAAATAAAACCAATAAAACAGAACAAAAATTCTTAAACATATGCCATTGTCTTAAAAGGAACCTTATATTTGACCATTCTGCTATACATTTGATTAACCGACGAAAGAGAGCTTCATCTATTACAATATCTAGAAAAGAATAACTTTTTAATGCAAAGTCTTTTTTGTACATTTCAGCTACATGTAAAATCTCTTTATCCGAATTTGGATTGGCACCTGGCTCTAAAATTACAACATTGGGAGAAGACTCAAGGCATTTATGATCTAATTTAGTAAATATAATGTGTTTGATAGTTTCTGCATCGAAATCCGTTTTGTAAACTAATTTATTATCAATTTTCTTAAAATTTAATAATTTACAAATGACTTGCTGAAATATAGATAAAGTTTCGTTGGTATCTTGATTCAATCCAAATAATGGAGTTTCAGCTGTTAATTCAATAACTTCTTCTGGAACAGTTTTTACTTTGATTGGCAATTAGGCCTGAAATGCCATCCTTAGAGTAGTATATAAATTATCACGAGTATACATGTTCCCAAAATTGATTTTAGATTTTTGAAGTATTTCGACTTTTTAAGATTTATGCAGAATCTATTCTATATATGGAAGTAAAAAAAGTACCCAGTTATGTATATCTTCAATCAAAAAATTTTGAGTTTTAAGTAAAATAATTTTGTCTTCTATGAAAAACTATTTTGACTTTTTTCTCTAAAATACCAATTTCAAAACCCCAAAATGATTTTGCGTGCAAGTATAATCACGAGTAACATCATATATATTGCCAAATTTAAAACTCTTTTTTTTTAAAGTCAATATTATCGATAGTTGCCAAATTCCAAATATTGTTACCTTGAATAAGACATCTTACTGGATTCGATTTTTCCATTCGAACTTTTGCAAGTTTTTGTTCATGCTGATCACTATGTGATGTTACATTAGAGGTGTGATCCGTAGATGACTTATCCGTCAATCTGACGGATTATCCATGGTAATACGGATTGATAGATTATTTTTTAAAAATTTAAAAAATCTGGATTAAAAAAAATATAATCCGGATTAATTCAAATTATATATATCAATCCGCGGATTAATCACAGATTGATTACAGATTGAAGGATTAATCCAGATTATACTTGCACGTAAAATTATTTTGGGGCCCCGAAATTGCAATTTCGGGGAAAAAAGTCGAAATAGTTTTTCATAGAAGACGAAATTATTTTACTTAAAACCCGAAATTTTTTGACTACCCAGATTTATTCTTTGATTGAAGATACACATAACTGGATATTTTTTTTACTTCCATATATAGAATAGATTTTGTATAAATCTCAAAAAGTCGAAATATCTCAAAAATCCAAAATCAATTTTGGGAACATGTATAATCCAGATTGTTCTTTAATCCGAAGATTATTCTTTCAATCTGTAAATTATTTTTTTAATCTGTAATACAATATTTCTTTCTTTAAATATTATATTACAACTATTATTTTGAGTTAAAAAGATAATTATATAGTTTAAAAGAGTTTAGAGTTATAAGTGAATAATATTATATTTATTTTATTAGTTTAGAATATTTTCAGATATTTAAAANTGACGGATTATCCATGGTAATACGGATTGATAGATTATTTTTTAAAAATTTAAAAAATCTGGATTAAAAAAAATATAATCCGGATTAATTCAAATTATATATATCAATCCGCGGATTAATCACAGATTGATTACAGATTGAAGGATTAATCCAGATTATACTTGCACGTAAAATTATTTTGGGGCCCCGAAATTGCAATTTCGGGGAAAAAAGTCGAAATAGTTTTTCATAGAAGACGAAATTATTTTACTTAAAACCCGAAATTTTTTGACTACCCAGATTTATTCTTTGATTGAAGATACACATAACTGGATATTTTTTTTACTTCCATATATAGAATAGATTTTGTATAAATCTCAAAAAGTCGAAATATCTCAAAAATCCAAAATCAATTTTGGGAACATGTATAATCCAGATTGTTCTTTAATCCGAAGATTATTCTTTCAATCTGTAAATTATTTTTTTAATCTGTAATACAATATTTCTTTCTTTAAATATTATATTACAACTATTATTTTGAGTTAAAAAGATAATTATATAGTTTAAAAGAGTTTAGAGTTATAAGTGAATAATATTATATTTATTTTATTAGTTTAGAATATTTTCAGATATTTAAAAGTATTAACTATTACTTTTTAGAATTATTTTTATAGTAAAATCAGCACATTACTCACATTACTATTCTATAGATCTAAACAAGAAAGAAGAGTAATCATCAGGAAATTTTATAAGGCAGAAACTTGCGAAAAGTTTGCGCAAGTTTCCGAAGGTGTCAAAAATTTACGTAAATTTTTGTGCATTTTTTTTTATTTTTTTAACTTTGCTCGCGATTTTAGAAGCACAGAGCGATTTTCTACTAAGATATTTCTAAGATAAATAGAACGGCCTTGTTCTTGGCTACAAAATGATACTTTAAACTGGAATAACTTCGCGAATATCGATACTACAAAAATGAAATATATATCATTTTGTAGCCAAGAACAAGGCCGTTCTATTTATCTTAGAAATATCTTAGTAAAAAATCGCTCTGTGCTTCGAAAATCGCGAGCAAAGTTAAAAAAATAAAAAAAAACGCACGAAAATTTGCAGAAATTTTTGACACCTTCGGAAATTTGCGCAAATTTTCGCCTCATAAAATTTCCTGATGATTATATAGTTTAAAAGGGGTTTATAGAGTTATAAGTAGATAATACTTCATTTATTTTATTAGTTTAGATAATTTTTAGATATTTAAAAGTATTAACTATTACTTTTTAATTATTTTTAGAACTATTTTTTAGTGAAATCAGGTGGCGCTGTACTGTTTTTATAGATTTAGATAAAAAAAAGATAATTATATAGTTAAGAAGTTATAAATAAGTAATATTTCGTTTATTTTATTAGTTTAGAATATTTTTAGATATTTAAAGGTACTAACTATTACTTTTTAGAACTATTTTTATAGTAAAATTGACACATTATTCACATTACTATTCTATAGATCTAAATAAGAAAGAAGAGTAATTATATAGTTTTAAAGGAGTTTATCATCAGGAATTATATAGAGGCGTTCTACAACGTTCTACGAACGATACGTATTAATAACGTTCTAGATCGATCCGTTTTATTGCGTATTTCGAACGTTACGTTCTAGAACGATCCGTTCTACAACGTTCTACAACGTTCTACAAACGATACGTATTTATAACGTTCTAGATCGATCCGGTTTATTGCGTATTTCGAACGTTACGTTCTAGAACGATCCGTTCTACAACGTTCTAC